>JAUZTB010000064.1:32268798-32282755 GCA_034780895.1 Rhynchobatus australiae
AAGTCGACGGAAGAAGTCACTAAGTGTATCCCTCACATTGCTTCACTCACTACCTGCCACAGACCCTGTGTGACAGCTAGGTCTGTCAGGACTCAGCTAGCTCAGTCTTTGGTGATGCAAAGTCTTGGCGCAAGGAAGCATAGTGCCAGAGCAAGCTATTAGATTGCTGGGGCCTTTCTGTTTTTGGATCCAATTACAGATGGATTCCCTGATATATAATGACATAGTGCAATTTATGCAACCCAGATCTAGAAACGTGCCAGGATTTCTATAACGTTAACAAATCCCATCTTGTTTGAGATGAGCACTTCACCATTTTGCCAAAGCCCAGAGTTATATACAGGTGGTGGGCAACTGTACAGTGCAATAAGGAGTAAAGTAATCCATTTCTATTTTAACCCTTTGTATACTCCAGCTTTGTTTGGGGCAGGGTGCTACCATTGAGGGTTTATTGTAGCATTACATTCATGAAAAGAAAACTAATCTTTCAGATTAAACCATAATAGCTCTAGTGGAATGTAATAGCCATTGGCCAAAGTAACTGATGAACTTTATAATAAATTATAAAGAGAAATGCTTATTTAAACACTCTCTGATCAGCACAGCTGACTGTACTAACTTAAGTAGTAAATATATTATTTTAATGGAATGATCGCCTTATCCACTTTTCAATTCCAAATTGAAGCACATTTCCCTAATTAACTATCAGACACTGAATGGTCCCCATGTTTCACCAGCCAACTCCAACAGAGAAAAAATAATGCAGTCCTAGAACTAACATCTGCAAAGAATCTAAACATTTTAAATCTTAAATAATGACTGAAAAGCAACTCCAAATTGAGAATACTGCAGGTAAAGTTGATTCTATTTAAATAATTTCCCCCCACTCTCTCCTCAAATGGTGGTGTAACCCTGGATAAATACATTAAGGTTTCCTTCTTATCTAATGAAAATCAAACCTATCAGTTTACTTGTGAGGTATTCCAGAAGATGGTCTGCCTTAGATTAGAAAATGGACATCTTTAGACATAGTTGGCTCACAGATTTCATTAGCTAGTGTAGTACTTGAGGTACCTCCTTCAGCACAAATGGTAACATGATAGTACTCTGCTTTCACACACTGTTTACTGCGAGATTTATTTAAATCTTACCATGCCATCCCATAGAGTAAGGAAAAGAGACCTCAAATAGATTGTCATATTTTGTCAGGAGCCTTTTCATAATAGAAGCAAGGCCTAAAATGTAGAACCAAATGAAAGAAATTAGATCGAGTAACACTGCTCTTTTGAAACATCTGAACATAAATGTACCAGCACCCAATATGGCAATACATGAATTTTGAAATTTTCATCTTTTTAAAAAAATCCCTCATTGCTTCACTTCTCCCTCTACTCGAAACTTCATCCAACACTTCAAAATCTCTGTATATCTCTGAGTTTAATCATATCATTAATGGCACGTGCTTTCGCTGCCCAATTCCTGCAGTCTGGCAATTCTGACCTAAATCACTCCTCCTCTCTGTCAGCTTCAAAACATTCATTAATACCCATCTCTTCGACCTTATAATAAATCATATTGTGGGGCATTGTTAGATTTTATTTGATAATGTTCCAACCTACAAGTTCGCAGATGACACCACATTGTGGGCCGATCTTAATGGCGAGATGGAGTACATGAAGGAGATAGAGTTTCTAGTGGCATGGTATGAAGAAAACAACCTTTCCTTCAATGTCAGCAAAAGAAAAGAGCTGGTTACCGACTTCAGGAAGCAGGGTGGAATACACGCCCCTGTACGTATCAATGGTGCTTGCACCTTATGTCTACCAGCACTGCGCTTTGTCTGTAACCATAACTGTGGTACCATTTTCTGCATTCTATCATTGCTCTTCTTTTTGTACTACCTCAATGAAGTTATGATTGGAATGATCCATATAGATGGCATGAAAAAAAAGTTTTTCACTGTATCTCGGTAATAATAAACCAATTACCAATGCATTATGACACCAAAGCTGCTGTTTAAGTGCAAGTTTTTTTTTGCTAAAGCAGAAATGCATCAAATCTATAATAATCCGTGAAGGTACTAAAATATTTTAACTTAAGGTATTCTCTCTTCTTGATAAATATGATATGCAGAAGAGATTCAGAATAGTATTTAATAAAGTGATTTTTCTTGCACCCTGTTTTACATAAAAGCAATGAATTGATTGTGCTTTTGTTTTCCTGATTTCCAACATTATTTTGTTCAATCCAAGTTAAAGAAAGAAATTTTGTCTCACAGGAAGAACAATAGTTAGATGATAACCTGCTTTAAATTCTCTCTGCTCACATTTACTCATATTTAAAAGTCGTGTTATTTTATATACATCACACACAATAAAATATGTTTTCTTACTTTCCCTTTCTTTGTCAGACAAGTCTTGTAAACGGAGTACATGTCTTTTTGGAAGAAGTAATGTCTGAAAAGGCCAAGTTGCCCAATATGGCACGATGACCAACCACTCTTCATTTTCAACCACAATTCGTTCCTTAAAAAACAAAAAAAATAAAATGCTATTAGAGACTGTTTACTGCACTCAAACCAAGTAATTATATTTAAGCCTATCATAGCCCTCCATAGCTTAACAACTTTCACTAGGATACTAAAATGGTAGAATTTTCTAAGGTTCCCTTTTTATTGCCATTCCATTGACTCTTATATTGTCCACTTAATAACCCAGATTTTACAGTAGTAATGATAGCAACACTAACCAGGTGTTCTCCATCGTTACTCTGTCAAACTGATGGCAACCTTGGAACTTCTGTCCATCTGTGTTCAAGCGCAGAAATGCTGAAGCTGCCAGAGGCCACCTGGTGCAATTCTGTAAGCTGCATTTTGCTATTAAAACCAACATGGAATTCAATGAGGGAACAAGAACCTGGACTAATGGCCCTGTACTCATGGATGCAACTCACCTCAAGATACTGCACTAGGTGCCAGGAGACAACTAGAATATTTCTACGTGGCTGATTTTACCAGAAGGAAACAACGGCAAAAGACCCAGGTAGGAGATTTTAAACAAATTCTTAACTTAAAAAAAAAGATTTCCATGGCTTATTAATTTAAAAAGTTTCTAAATATTTTTCAAACTTTTCTTTTGAAATCTCCCTTTAATTAGTCTTAATTTAACAGGTCATTAAAGTGTTTAAAAGATTTTCTAGTTTTTGAAAACTTTAAAATATTTTAAAGATTTAAAAGTTATCTGAAAGACTTATTCTGATATTGCCAATGGGATTAGTCTTGACTACAGCACAAGTCACTTTTAAGCATTGAGAATGGAATAACATCTACAGGCTGCAATGGAAGAATTCCCCAGTGTTTTATCTGGGCTACCCCCAGAACACTCTTTGCAAAAGATGCAATTCACTGTGTGTTTCGATGCATATGTGACTAATAAAGACATCTTAAGTTTATGTTGAAAGGTGACACAGTGGCACAGCTAGTAGAGCCACTGCCTCACAGCCCAGGTTCAATTCTGACCTTGGGTGCTGTCTTTGTGAAACTTGTACATTCTCTGTGACCAAATGGGTTTTCTCTGGGTGCTCCAGTTTCCTCCCACATCCCAAATATGTGCAGGTCTGTAAATTAAAAATGGCCAATGCAAATTGTCCCCATTGCGTAGTTGAATGGCAGAATCTGGGGTGAGTTATTAGAATCTAAGAAGAATGGGATTAATGTAGGATTTATGTAAATGGAAGGTTGATGGTCAGCATGGGCTCGAGGGCCAAAGGTATTGGTATTGGTTTATTATTGTCACTTGTACTGAGGTACAGTGAAAACTTGTCCTGCATACTGATTGTACAGGCCAATTCATTACACAGTGCAGTTACATTGAGTCAGTACAGAGTTCATTGAGGTAGTACAGGTAAAAACAATAACAGTACAGAGTGAAGTGTCACAGCTACAGAAAAAGTGCAGTGCAGGTAGACAATAAGGTACAAGGTCATAACAAGGTAGATCGTGAGGTCAGAGTCCAATTCATCGCATAAGGGAACTGTTCAATAGTCTTATCACAGTGGGATATAAGCTGTCCTTAAGCCCGGCAGTATATGGGCCTGTTTCTGTGCTGTATCTCTCTATGATTGTAGTTATCATCATGGTACTTTTGATGCAGCTGGGTAAAAAGTAGGAAGGGAAGAAAAAACATTTTTTTTTAAATAGCAAGTAGTTTGGCACCAAATTCCAGAAGTCTCTCTGCAGCATTGAATTGAATTGCAGAATTGAAATTGATCAGTTTACAGGGTCTAAACTCAACTAATTCAATGCAACTTAGCTGACTTTGCTGAAGTAGCCTTTGTGGGAAATGCAGAGGTTTCAAATGCCTAAATGGTAAAAGCATAAACTTGTATTTTGTCCCGTTCTTGTCTTTTTTTAAATCGACAGGGTATCCTTTGACAAGGAGACTCAGGAGACTGCAGATGCTGGAATCTGGAGCAAAAAGCAAACTGCTGGAGGAATTCAGGGGGTCAGGCAGCATCTGAGGAGGCAGAGGGACAGTCCATGTTACAGGTTGAGTCTCTGCATCAGGTTCGAGAGTGTAAAGGGGAGACAGTCAGTAGAAAGAGGTGAGGGGGAGGGATGAGGCAGGGGCTGGCAAGCACTAGGTGGATCCAGGTGAGGAGGGATTGATCCCTTAAATAAACCACTGAATTTCATTGACTGTAACATGGTCAAAAACACTGTTTAAACATAAATGCACCCAGAGATTCTAGTAAATTACAAGCTTCAGAGGTGTCACAACAAAACTCCATCAGTTGCTGACCAGGTACAAGAAAAGCAAAGGAACGCAATTTGGTTTGAAAGTTTGTCAATTAAATACGATAATGAGAAGGGGAGAAATAGTCAATAATCCTTGAGAAGACTAAGGAGGATGCAAACAAGCATCGTATGCTCCTGCTGGTAACAAATCTGTCAACATCAGTAAAATGGTAGATGGCGGCAGCTGTTCTATTTCAACCAGAGCCATTTACAATGGCTCCCACAGCTTAAAGTCAAGGGACTCTGCAAAATAAGAGATCAAAAGTAGAAACAGTCTGTGGGCATTTATTGTCAAATTTGATATTTTCCAGCATATTAGGGTCAAACAGGTCACAAGTTCCAACTTGTAATGGCTTTTATTTTGCATTTCAATGTACATCTTTTTGGTGGCTTCTGACAATTTAAAGACCACTATACATTTCATTGAAATGGAATTGAATATGTATTTTTTCAATTCCTAAAATGAACTTTACTCTTTGTCATTGTTAATCGAGATGAGGGATACCAGTGCAAGCAGTCAGAATATTCAGTGACCTCTGGATGGCCAAAGTTGTTGATAAGCAATCTCAGACTAGGTATACCCAAAATGTCAACAATTCCTTTCCTCCCACAGATGTTGCTAGACCAGCTGAGTTCCTCCAGCAGATGGTTTGTTGTTACCACAGAAGTACTCAGCTCTTGGGCATTTCAAATCACTACATTTACTTGGTTTGTTCAACATTTCCACAAGGCAGTGCGGCACTCTCTTTGTACAACCTATTCTCATCAGTACATCACCACTCACAAGAGAAAATGACTTCACCACCCAATCCTCCTCAAGCCCTCTGAGATATACTGCCAAAAGAATCAAAATAGAAAATGCTGGAAATGTCGATATGGTCCATCAGCATCTATCATTACCTGCACTTAACCAATTTGTTTCATATCCAAACACATTAACGTGATTTACACATTTAATTACTTATTGAAACATGATTGTCATGAAGCCAATTGAAACCTTTTCTTATGGGTCCCACCTTAAACACCTCTCAGCTGTTGAACAAACGATTTTGCAGAGTTTCAGTGAAACAAGTAATTTAAAAATTGCTTACAATTAGCTAACACTGAACAAAACCTAGTTCCACACACTGCACTGTACTAAAACTTTAGAAATTAATTATTTAGAAACAACTCAATTCTAACTGAACAATTCTCTTCTCTCCATTGCTACTGGCATGAATATTAAGTATGCATCCCAACCATTTTAAAAGAAGAAATAACATTATTATGATAAAATACACTTTGTTCATGGCAGTGGTCCAATTCATATGCACAGGTGAAAAACCAAATTAAGAAAATCTTAGATTTATTTAATAACATCTCCTCCTCTGACCGCAAGAAGCTGAAGGCACACATTCCATCAGCAAGTCTTTAGGATATTCTGTTTCCAAGAGAGAAGTGTTCTTGCATTTCAGCAGCAAAGTCAAACAATGAGTAAGGTTACAAGGTACCCAATTACAGACGTCATCTGTCCATTCCAATTTGTTAGCAATTTCTGACTGAGCACAGAACTGTAATAGGCCTGCACTTTGGGAACTAAATCTGGACTTCATATCACAGATTAAAGTGCACACCATAATTAGTGTGTAAATCATCCAGCAATTTATAGGGAAGAAGTGATATCCCATCCTAAGTTACTGGACAATTTACATCGCTCCAGCCCAGCAAAAATGGGTGATCACCATTAACCTTCCCACAAGTTTCAACATATTAACTCTTTTATATGTTGATTATTAATTAATAAACAAGGAAGGGATCAGTATAAGTACATAACAAACTACAGATCCTTTCAGCCTATCCAGCTCAGAAAAATATTGGAAACTGTGGAATCTCATTCCTTTTGGTAGTGATTTTTTTAATTTTCTTTCCATTTCTTGTTTACTCTCTTTAAACATTATTCTTCCCTTCTCTTTATTCATCTTTTGGCATCTAATTTGACTCTGACCAAGCCACATTTTCACTGGCATTCCTTTGTTTCTTTGTCAATCCTTCAATCTCATCAGTTGCAGCCACATGCTGTTTGTCCCATCATTCGCAGAAGTCCCAGATGCCACAATGCAGACAGGACCTCATGATTTCACAGTAATAAACTGATGGTGGAGGGAGTGGATGTTTACATCAGTGTTGCCGATCAATTGGATTGAATTGAGGACAGTGGGGGAGAGCCATTCACCAAAGAAAGGCCAGCCTTCGAACTTCTCTTGCATAGGCTCTTATGGTTGTTGTTCAGGTTCCGGTCTATGGTGTGCTTTGGGGTTTTGAAAGTTGGAGATCTGGAATAGTAATATCATCGAATTTCGTGTGTATAATTAATTATGCACAAGATCTACTTCAGTCAAATTTTACCTGAGTTCCAGATTGTAGAACATGGTTGTGGAATGATATGGAATGATATGAAATGAATGCACACTTCATTTCTGGTGCACAAAATCACTGGCCAAGAATCTTCAGAAACTGGAAATTGGTGAATGCCTTAGTACATTTGGTAATTGGTTTATTATTATCACATGTACTGAGATACAGTGAAAAGCTTTTGCTTGCATGCCATCCAGGCAGATCATTCCATACATAAGACCATTGAGGTCATACAGAAGGAAAATAAAACAGAATGAAGAATATCATGTTAGAGTGACAGAGAATGTGCACTGCAAGTAAACAAATAAAGTGTAAATAAATGACGATGCAGACTGAGAAAAGAGGTCATCTTTATCGTATTAGAGGTCCATTCAAGAATCTTGTAACAGCGGGGTAGAAGCTGCCCTTGAGCCTGGTGGTATGTGTTCTCAAGCTATATCTTCTGCCTGATGGGAAGGGGGAGAAGAGAGAATGACCAGGGTGGAAGGGGTCCTTGATTATGTAGGCTGCTTTCCCCAAGGCAGCAGCAAGTGTAGACAGGGTGAATGGAGGGGAGGCTGGTTTTTGTGATAAACTGGGGCTACATTCACAACTCTGCAATTTCTTGTGGTCTTGGGCATCACAGTTGCCACACCAAGCTGTGATGTATCTGGATAAGACCAGAGCCACTGGTGGAGATATATTTTGTGTGAATGAGAGGCTATTAAAACCACTGGCTGATGCTTTGTGAAAACTATGCAAAAAGATATCGGTAATATGGATGTAGTGTTAAGAAGACCTGTCATCTACGGATGCGGGTTCAATTTAACATTTATGACAAGTTTGGACAGGTGCATGGATGAGAGAGGTATGGAGGGCTGTGGTCCAGTGCCAGTAGATGGGACTAGGTAGAAAACCAGTCCGGCATGGACTAGATGGGCCAAAGGGCCTGTTTCTGTGATGTAGTGCTCTATGACTATGGCATCTAAATTTTCTTGGTCAATTGCACAAAAACAAACCCAAAACTGATATTTTGCTTTACCCACACCTAGCACTTTGAGTGTCAGGTAATTATGCCCCTCCCCCACCCCCTGCCTTTGTGAACCAGCTGCGATTTGAATTAAGTACATGATCCAAGAAGAAAACTAGTTTCTTGATTATCTAAAACTTCTGACAATGGGTCTCATATCCAAAACATTAACCCTGCTTCTCTTTCCACAGATGCTACCTGACCGGAGTGTTTCCAGCAATACCTATTTTTAGTTTTTTGAATAGGTGCACGGCATACATCATTTGAACATTAAGATTTATACACTTCCTAGCTGGATCATCCTTTGAATACTGATAATTGGGAGATATAAATCATCTGAATCTTTTTGAATGATACATATCTAGGAGAAGAAGGGTGCACTTCCAGAAGACCATTCAGGAACTAATACTTTCCATTCATAATTCAATTTTCTTTGATACACTGTAACCTTGCTTTGTGCTCAACTTTACACCTGAAATTCTGGAGCACATTTTAATAAGGAAATAATATGTCCGGTTGATGAAATACGTGAGTCGGTTTCCTGCAATCAACTGAGGACATGATGGTAAAATGAGTCCAATGTATTCGTCACACATTTTTTATATTGTCCATTAAAACTGGGCCACTGCCTTGAACAACATGTGCTGAGTCTCTATCATGTTATCATAACAATGTTATTTCTACTGTGAAAATGGAGCGAAACGAGTAGATCAGATGAACACATTACATCCTCGCCAGCTGGTTCAGAGAGGAAAAACCATTATCCAATTACAGAAGTAATCAGTCCGTTCTAATTAGTACTTGATTTCTGACTGAGCACAGGTCAGTTTCCAACCAGCACTTTGGGTGCTAAATCTGGACTTCACATCAGTTAGTCGCTAGTTTATGATGAAGAAAGTTAGAAGTTAATTAATTTGTCAATGTAACCATAGTACATGAGCAGTTTCTTTCTTTTTATAAAAAGACCGTAGCTCTGTTAGCAGAAAGTATCTGAGATTCACATAGGCATAAACCAAAATAAAAGTCAGCATCACTCAATGGCTGAAAGGCAGAAAAAACAGTAGCATTGCCTCAGTGCTAGCTCTCCAACTAGGCGCACCATTGGTGACAAACAACATAAAGGGAATTGTAGCTTGTAATGGAACAGAGAAGGATCAGGAAACAAATCCCATACAATACATTCTCAAATGCCCATTTATGTTGCTAGAGTACCCAAGAAAAAGTGACCAGCATAGATTTAGAGCAACTTGGGAGAAAAAGTTGCATTTATAAACATCACATAAATAGTTTTTTTTTGTAGTTAGCTAAAGTATAAATAGAAAGCAATGCAAACAAAAGGCCCAGTTCAGATGATTACAGGATCTCGTGTTAGGTCAGGACATCTGAAGTAAATTGCGACATGCCTGCAAACACTAATACCAAAGCGAGTACAACAATTTACAAGCACAGTTAAATCACAACGTAATGCCCATTTCAAGGGATGAAAGCTTCCACTTCACCGGACCCTTACTCATTCTCTCAATGTCATGGCAAAATCCTTCGGTGATAACATGAAGGGAAGGCACATGCAAGGTCACCTTAAAAACAAACACTATTCCTACAATAGAACCCAAGGAAAAAAAAAAGAAAAACAAACCTTTTTTTGAGACTCTAACTTGGCATACTCCACCAGCATTGGCACTCCATGGCTGTTGTAATAGTCTCGTTGAGTCCGATCAGCTATTCTTGGTTCATTAGGAAGGTAACTACTAGCCCACACCTAAATGATGCAAATAAAAAAAAAGTCACCCTTGAGAAAAAAAAATGATATAAAATTAATCAGGAAACTTTGAAGTAGAATTGTCAATTTTACACCACAGAAGGAAGCCACTTGGCTCATTGTTTCTGCATTGAGCAGAAAGAGAACCAGCCAGCTAAATGCAACTTTCCAGCTCTTGGTCCATAGCATTGCAGATTACTGCACACTGAGTACCCATTCAAGTAGTTTTTAAATATGACAAGAGCTTTTGCCTTTGCCACTCTTTCAGGCATTGAGATCCACACCTCACCACCCTCAGGGTAAAAAAGATTTCCTCAATTCCCCTATAATCCCTCTACCAATTGCTTTAAATCTATGCCCCCAGTTATTAACCTTTCTGTAAATGAATAGGCTAGTTTGTAGTGAAGATGTTTGAAGACCAAATATAACCAACTAGCATTATGATGCCATCTTGACCTTAAATAAAAATGTACTACCGGAAAGCAGCTTAAGTTTTTCCATTCATATACTGGAGTAGTGCTTGAACTGAAAGAAGAACTGATTGCTAATTGTAGTAATCTCAAACTACACTACAAGTGTGTTCAGACTCTGGCTCATGATGGGGAATGTACTTTGTGGGGGTCACGATCAGGTTTAGTCATCAGAGACCAATAACTTACTGCCCCTCCTTTGCAAACCAGCTACACTGGCAGAGAAGAGGATTAGGTTGTCTTTTTTTTTGGGAAGCGGCATCACTGAATAGCCAGCATTTCCTACCCTTTCTTAAATGTGCAGGTAGTCTAAGCCATCTTTTTGAACCACTGCAATCCTTTGGGGGTAATGTACAAAATACTATTGGGTAGGAGCTCCCAGATTTAGACCCAGTAATGATGTGGGAGCGCTGATACATTTCCAAGTCAGAATGGTGTGAGACTTGGAGAGGAATCTACAAGCACAGCTGTTCCCAGACACCTACTGCCTTCCTCTTTCTTAGTGGTAAATGTCACAAGTTTGGGAGGTGCTGTCAGGGTATTTAAGGCAAGCACCTGCCTTGCATTTTATAAATGGTGCATACTGAAGTCACAAAGGGATACTAGTAGAGGGAACAAATGTTTTGGGAAGTGGTTTGTCCTGGCTGGTGTTGAGCTTCTGGAATCCGGGTGCATGAAGCATAAACCATCGTGAAGTCTTGGAGATGATGGAAAGACTCTGGGGTGTCAGAGAATGAGTCACTAATCCTTTGTGGGTGGCCCAGATGATTTTTTGAATGAAAACTGACCCAATAGGGTAATGCAATGAATGTCAAGAGTAGGTTGGAATTCACCTTCATTAGAGATCATCATTGCTTGCAGTTTTATACTGTGAATGTTATTTGCCATTTTTATTAGTCTGTGCCTGAAAGTTATTTAGGTCTTGCTCCATGCAGGCATAGATTGCTTCATTTTCTGAGGAATTATGAAAGGAATTGAACATTGCACAATTATCAGAAAACATCCCGTTTTTTGATTTTATGAAAAATTGTCTAAGCAGCTGTGGAAAGATGCATGGCTTAAACATTTTAAAGAAAAGGTAGTTTAAAATGGCAAGGGATTAAAAAAAATCTAAGACTTCAGTAAGATTAGGAGGTCACTTTTAAGAAATGTATTTATTAGAAAAACAAAATCCTTTATTAAATTTATCCATTTTGTATTTTCTTTCCGTATTAGATCATGGTTAGGTTCCTTTGATGAATTCAGTGTCTGTTCTGTACCTTCTATTCTCGGAAACTTAACACTAACCAAAAGAAAGTTACACGTGGAACTGTTAAATTAAATTAGAGTCTTTGAAGTAAGTAATTTCCCATGTATGATGATATCCAGGTGCACTTGAAGTCTGTACTGACATGAAGATATCCAGGTGCATCACACATACATGCAAATTGAGGGGGTCTGGATTTTATTTCAGAAGACAGAATGCATGCTGCTTCACATTCCAGCAACCAAGTTACCTGAGAAGAAATAGCTGAATTATCACTGTTTCTGCTGTGGAAAGAACATATAGTAAAAAACTGAAACCTGTGGATTGGGAAGTTTTTTTTGTTTCTATCCATGTAGGACAAGTTAAATTTCCTGTATTAACTTTAATGGAGCTGGCATTATGGACGAGCTCAAAAACCAGATAGGAGCCATCCAAAAAGCAGATTAAAAAAAAAACTACTGGTAGGGCACTACTGCTGCTTAGCTGGTAATGAAAGACTTTGGTAGAGATCAGTCTATAAAGACAAGTCTTAATTTTCTCTAGTTCAACACTGCTATAATCATATTTTGCACATGCTACAGAATCCACATATTTGTTCCTTCATCCTCCTTTTCAACTGGTCAACAACTGAAGCAATTATTTGCAGTTTCAGCATCCCATATGATGTGACCTTCAGTGCTATATTCTATCAATCAAAAGACCGCTCCTCCCACCTCTGTAACACTACCCATCTTCACTTTACCTCAGCCCATTAACTGCTGAACCCATCATACTTGCACTTGCTAACTGGAGATTGTATTACACTAATGCTCCTCTTGCCTGTCATCGCCCTCTACTGTCTATCCAAAATGATGCATCACTTCATAATTTCATAGCATCACCATCCTAGAATAACTAAGATGGTACCCATTTTAATTCTTACATTACTTCTCCCCTCTGGCACTCCATAACCATCCAATATAATGTCAATCTAATGCCCAAAGCTCCATTCCACTGATCATTTAAAGTGCAACTCTTCTTCCTCCTTCAGGACTACTTATATCTCTGACAGGATCTTCAACTACATCAAGCTAATTTTTCATATTTTGGCTCAAGATCCATCTCCTCCATATCTCTGAATCAGTAAGTATTTTTCTCTATTCAGGGTTACAGTTAAATGCAAAGTCAATGTTGTAAAACCATTCATAAAAAATAGAAAAATGATGTAAACACTCAACAAGTGAGGCCACATCCATGGAAAAGAGTTTCAGAATTGGGAAAGAGAGAAAATATGTTGGCTTTTAGTTGCTGAGGTGGGGAGGAATGGGTAGATCAAGGAAATATCTCCAATCAGGTAAGACCATACATGACGTTATACTAATTATTGATGTTTTAGCATCTACCTCAGTATGTTTCATGCTGTCAGAATATGTTATGTGAAGTAGTTTTCTCCTTTGTGTTTGCTTTTAATTCATTTGGTTCCAACCCCGTTTGTCTTGTGATAAGTGCAATAAGTCACGCCATCACCACCTGCACTGCCACAGAAATGAAAGCTCACAGGAAGACCTTCCCACGTCAGTAACAGCTGCGCAACGCAGGAATTCCAAAAGGAAGTTGGAGTGCACTCCTGCAATCACAAATGAGGGGAATTTCCAAAGAACTGTCCATGACAAGAAGTTGTTTTATATAGAAAGCTCATAAGCTCCCTCTGGTGTGCAAATCAATTATTGTATGTTAAAATTCAAATGGCATTAACACCTTTCACTTATTAAGTAAAGCATTCTAGCACCACTGAATGGCTAACAACTATTGCCTGTTCTTTGTTACAATGTCAATGGGATATCACACAGCTAAACTTCCTGAATAAATAAAACCACAATCCAATGCAAATTTGCTACCAAATTTAATTGAAGAAAAGTCAAGGACTTGCCAGGAAACAGGCTATTTCCTTCATTCCTTCAAATTGCTTAACACTTCAGGCAAGTGATATGAATTTAAAGCTGTTTTGCGTAGTTATTTTGCTCCTATGTTGAAACAAATCCTTAGCTTCTTGTGTAAACAATCAACTAAAAATGCCCAAGACGGAAGATGGACACATTTTTTTCTGGTCCAAAACTTCTGCATACTTAAGTTGTTTCATTTTTCTTTAATTACACCAACATCTTGGTTATTCAATTAGTTACTATTTTTATATAAAGGATTAAAGAATAGTTTAATGGAGTTTTCCAGTTCTGTTTGTCTTCTTACGAGTGTGATGAGTCACACTAACACCACCTGCACTACCGCAGAAATGAATACCTGTGTG
>JAUZTB010000064.1:32303490-32315721 GCA_034780895.1 Rhynchobatus australiae
CTGTATATCATTTTATAAAATAGTAAGTGGCATTTTAAGTGATGAGGTCACACATCTGAACAAAACCTTATACATTTTCTCACTTGCCTCATTGTTTATTGTTACAGCAATTTTTGTTAGTGAATCATCTTACCCCTTTTTTAACTTCTGCAGATGATGTGGTCATGTCTGGGTTTTTTTTTTAATTAATCATAGTTAAATAACCAGCACTCTGAATAAATTGCCAGAGGACAGCCCAGCACTCAAGCCCGATATGAATCCTTCCATCTAATCTTTTTTTAAATGAAACATTATTTTCAGTGCTCAAAATCATGAGCATCAAGTGATCACACAATTAAAACATCAAACCAGAGGAAGCAATCCTTACACGGAACCCAATTCTTGTCTATAATTATTAATAAACAGCCAATCAAGGTGGATTTCCCCTTTATTATTCATTAATTAGATGAAGGCATTAATGTCTTTCCCTAAATGCCTCTGAATAGATGGAGGCAAGTCACTTTCTTGGAAGGCCACAGTCCGTCCAATGCAACACTCGCACAGAACTCCAGGGTAGGGAGTTCCAGGATTTAGACCCAATGACAATGAAGGAACAGCGATATATTTCCAAGTCAGGATATTATGTGATGGAGGGGAACATCCAGGCAATGATGTACTCAGGTGATGACTGTTCTTGTTCTTTTAGGTAGTGGAACTGAGGGTCTGGGAAGAGCTGTCAGAGTAGTCCCAGTGTGTAACTTAGTGAGTTATCAGCATAGAATGATGGATGAGGTGCTGGTCAAGAGGGTTGCTCTGTGTTGGGGAATTCCAAATTCCCTGTTGGGTGTATATATATGGTTCCATATAACATTTTTATCACCAGTTCTGTGTTCACTTTAAAAGTCTAGTGAGCCCCAAGAGACACAACCAAAGGAAAGTATTGAATGATTTTTGTTGATCTTAGAAGGATCGGTGAATCTCCTTAATATGTTAACCTCCCCGGCATGCATCACAAGGACATTACTGGAAGAAAGAAAGAAAACCTGCACTTAAATGGGGCTTGTCACATCCCTTTCGCAGCATCTAAAAACTCTTTGCAAAGAAGGAAGTATTTTTGAAATGCAATCACATTCACATAGAACACACAACAATCAATTTACACATGGTAAGCTCCCACAAACTGCAATGTTCTGTCCAGGACCGCAAGAAACTGTAGAGCGTTGTGGACACAGCCCAGTGCATCACGGACACCAGCTTCCCTCTTTGGACTCTGTCTTTACCTCTTATTGCTTGGTGAAGCAGCTAGCATAATCAAAGACCCCACCCACCTGGGTCATTCTCTCTTCTCTCCTCTTCCATCCGGTAGAAGATACAGGAACCTGAGGGCACGTACCACCAGATTTAAGGACAGCTGCTACTCCACTGCGATAAGACTATTGAACGGTTCCCTTATATGATGAGATGGACTCTGACCTCATGATCTACCTTGTTGTGACCTTGCACCTTATTGCACTTCACTTTCTCTGTGGCTGTGACACCTTACTCTGTACTGGTATTGTTCTTACCTGTACTACATCAATACACTCTGTACTAACCCAATATAACCACACTGTGTAATGAATTGACCAGTACGATTGGTATGCAAGACAAGATTTTCCACTGTATCTCAGTACAAATAACAATAGTAAACCAATACCAATGATGCAGTTTCAGCAGGATTAATTGAGATGCATTAAGGAAGTGATAAAAAAGGAGATCTGGGATAAATCCTCAAGAAGGAAAGATGCAGTAACAAATGTGAAGCAGGTGATGAGGGTATTACCAGGCCAGAGACAGAAGTACATCATGAGGTAGTAGACGGGGAGAGGGTAGTGGCTGTTTGTTTGTGGAAATGGGTCAAGTGCACATGAATGGATACTCTAGTGAATTCTAAGGAGTAAGACAGTAATTGATAACCCAGTCACAGAGCTGCAAGGGGAATGAGATGAGCAAAATTAGCCACCAGCGAGAGTAGGAGGGATAAGCTATGGGTTGTTGCTGTAAGGTACCAGGGACAAATGAAGATCCTATGAGAGAGGCATTAAGGGAAGCTGTGGTCTTTGTCAATAGAAGTGAAAGTAGTGGCAGGAGTATAACGATCACGGACAGATTAGGAACAAAAATGATAGTACAAGGAGAAAATAAAGAAAGTGTGGTGACAGAAGAAAGGGGACTTGAAAGGGTAAAGACAAAAGTAAAAGTGTTGTTGAATGGGCTGGAGTTGGGGAAAATAGAACCTTGGCCTAAATTGTCTGAATAAACAAAACCACAAGTGAATAGGAACAGTGAAAGTTAAGTAGACATAGCTGTAACACCAAGATCAGGTCCTACTTGACCTGCTGGCATAACATAAGATCAGGAGCAGGGTGGGATAAGGCTCTGGTCGTTTGAGCCTGCTCCACTATTCACTGTCATGGTTGATCTTCTACCACAGCTTCATGTTCCTGTACTATTCCCATCTCCCTTATTTCTCCAAAATCTATTAATTCTTGTTTTCAATATAACTTACCCGCCATTGTAATTCAGGATAGAAAATTCCAAAGATTTACCACCTTCTGAGTGAAGAAATTTCTCCTCATTTCAATCTTAAATAGCCTCCCCCTTACTCTAGAACAGTCAGTCCTTATTCAACACAGCCTGGGGAAACATTCTCCCTGCATCTATCCAGTAGGAATTCTGTAAATTTTAATGAACTCACCTCTCATTCTTCTTAACTTTAAAGACCTGGTCAATCGCCACTCATACGGCAAACCCACTAGCTCAGGAACCTATCTGGCAAATCATCATTGCACTCCCTCTCCTTTTTTTCCCATAATGGTCTAACAAAGCTCCTATATAAACTGCAGCAATATGTCCTTACTCAAGTACTCAAATACTCTCATAATAAAATAAAACAACATACCAGTTGCATTCTTAATTGCTTGCTGTACCTGCACATTGATTTTCAGTGACTTATATCCCAGTAGACCTAGGTCCCTTTGAACATCAATATTTCTCAATCTCTCATCATCTAGAAAAGTGGAGTATTTTTGTTTTGTGTAGTAAAGTGGGAAACTTCACATTTTCCACATTATTTTTCATCTGCCTTGTTCTCACCACTCATTTATCTTGCCTACAATTGCCTTGATACCTCTTTACATGCTCCTCCTTAATCCTACCTAGTCTTGTATCATCAGCTTTTCAAGGAGGACAAGATTATATTTAATACGTAATTCATTGGAGGATGCATTGCTGATGATATTTGCATGAAATACAAATCCCAAGAGGTGTACATAATCAATCAAGATGCAGAAAACCATTGCCAAAGTAGGAGTTCTTTTAAGATCCAGATGTGCTGGAACAATAGACTTTGGTTCCATTTGAATTCTGGCCAGGATTTACACAATTAAGCTAAAAGTTTGGAATACAATTAGGATCATAATAAGGTCAAGTCCACCGATTGTTTGTGTGGGACCTTACTAAAATCCTTCTGAAAATCTAAATATGCCATATCCAGTGGTTCTCCCTTAACTATTCTACTATCACATCCCTAAAAGAATTCCAAATAAATTAGACAAACATGATTACCCTTTCACAAGTCCATGCTGATTCTGGTCAGTTCTGTTATTCTTTTTTAAGTCTACTGTTATTGTATCCTTTACTATACATTTCAACATCTTCCCTGTCAATTTTAGGCTAACAGTTCAGTGGGTTCCCATTTTCAGTCTCCCTGCTTTCTTAAATGGTGAGCACATTTACTACCTTCCAATATGAACCGTTCCAGACTCTCAGACTTTGAAAGATGAAACCCAAGAGTCACCTCTTTAAAAATTCTGGGATGCAAATCCTTGCCTTTCAGTCTCATCAACTTCACTCATACTTTTATTTTATTAAAAGAACACCAATTCCCTTCAGTTCCTAATTCTTGCTAGATGTTTGATTTTCTGGTATTCAAAAGGTTTTTTTCTGTATGTTCTGTGAAAGCAGACAAAGTATTTATTTAGTTGCTTTGCTATTTCTTTATCCCCCTTTATAAATTCTCCCATCTGTCAGAGAAGAACCTGCATATATCCTCAATTGCATTTTCTTTAACGTTCCAGTAGAGGTTCTTCCAGATCCCCTATATATTCTGTTTTTTTCTTTCAGATTTCCAATATCTGCAGTTCTTAAACCTTTCAAGGAGGTGGTCACAATTATAGTTAAAGGGTAGATGATTGGAAGATGCATTGCTGATGGTACTTGAATGAAATACAAAGCCTGAAGGGTGTAGATAACTAATGCTGAACTTTAGCTCCATACAAATTCTGGCCAGGATTTACACAATTAAGTTAAAAAGCTTGCAAGGCCATGAAGAAAGTAATAAATTTAAATAGCAAAACCAGCAATAGGAATCAGCTGCTGCAGTCACCCAAGTTAGAATTTGGGGGCTCAAGTTACACTCCAGAGACGTGAACATAAAAAATTAAAGAGCAGTGCAGGATGCAAGAAGCACCATCAGATGTTAGATGAGTTATTAAGCAGAAGCCTCATCAGTTCTCTCAGGTAGTCATAAAACACTGCTGGCATAATTTGGAGATAAAGCACAGACGTTATAAAACTCTGGCTAGACCACACAGAGTATTGTGTTCAGTTCTAGTCACCTCATTCTGGGAATGATGTGGAAGCTTTAGAGAGGGTGCAGAGGAGACTTACCAGGATGCTGCCTGGATTAGAGAACATGTCTTATGAGGAAAGGTTGAGCGAGCTAGGGCCTTTCTCTTTGGAGCAATGCAGGATGAGAGGCAACTTGATAGAGGTGTATAACATTATGAGGGGCATAGATAGAGTGGACAGCCACCATCTTTTTTCCCAGGGCGGCAATGCCCAGTACCGGAGGACATCAATTTAACGTCAGAGGAGGAAAGTTTAGGGGAGATATTAGAGGTAGGTTTTTGTTTTACAGGGAGTGGCGGGTGCCTGGAATGCACTGCCAGGTGTGGAGGTAGAGGCATTTAAAAGACTCTTAGATAGGCACGTGAATGCAAGAAAAAAAAAGAGGGTTATGGGCTGTGTAGGAGGGAAGGGTTAGATTGATCATGAAGTAGGTTTATAATAGGTCAACACAACATCGTGGGCCGAAGGGCCCATACTGTGCTGTTCTATGTTATCCACAGAATCCTTGGCCAAAATTCAACATCTCTCACTCCTGTCCTTTGAACACTATTATTTGGTTATTTTCAGATTGCCGTTTGTAGGAGCTTGTGCATAAATTAGCTATCACATTTCCTACATTGCAATAGACACAATACTTCAAAACTGCAAAACCCTAATACTTTGGAATGCTTTGAAAGAAACAAAAAGATACCTGTAAGTCTCTTTCCTAAAAAGAAAAAAAAATAAAATTTAGCCTCACAATCCTATTCATATTGATTTTTGATATGAAACCTAAAAGAAGTGGATTGGCAAGGACTGATAAAACACAAATCATGTCTGCTGGAGGTGACAATATCATGAGCAGCTGTTCTTAAACAACGACTTATAGATGCACCATAGAAAGCATCCTATCCAGATGAATCATGGCTTGGTATGGCAACTGCTCTGCCCAAGACTGACGACAAGAAACTGTAGAGAGATAAGAACACAGCTCAGCACATCATGAAAACCAGCCTCCCCTCCATGGACTGTATGTCATCATCTGCATTGATTGCAATTCAAAACATTTCTTTATAGTGTGTCAACATCACTCATGTTTCCACCTTAAACTTTACATCAGTGAAGCTTTGAGAGGCTGTTACATTGGTCCCAGCACCTCCACTGGCAACAGGACCCTAGACGATGCTCCTTCCCCCACTGAGCATTTATAATGGCTGCACCAAGCTCCAGTGTGTCTCTCAGCATGCATTCCTGCTCTTTGGAATGTGTCACCTCCTTGAACTTGAAGACCAACGACTTTCAGGAAGAGCAAAATGTGTCCTTCACCAATCCCATCTTATCCAGATGTATCACAGCTCGGTATGGAAACAGCTCTGCCCAAGATCACAAGAAATTGCAGAGAGCTGTGGACACAGCTCAGTCCCATCAGAAAAGATAGCCTCTCTGTCTATACTTCTCATTGCTTTGAAAAGACCCCTCCCATTCTGGACATTCTCTCTTCTGCCCCCTTCCATCGGGTAATAGATACAAAAGCTTGAAAACACACACCACCAGGCTCAAGGACAGCTTCTATCCTGCTGTCATAAGACTCTTGAACAGACCTCTTGTACATTAAACATGATCTCTTGACCTCATAATCTACCTTGTCATGGCCTTACACCTTATTGTCAGCCTACACTGCACTTTCTCTGTAACTATTACACTTTATTCTGCATTCTATTATTGCTTTCCTCTTGTACTATGTCAATGTGCTGATATGATGAAATGATCTGTAGGGATGGCATACAAAACAAAGTTTTTCACTGTACCCAAGTACATGTGACAATAATAAATCAATTTACCAATTTACACGTGACATCAGGCAAATAGATCTCCTGCAAGGCTTTTCTCTGGGAAAACTTTCAGGGTGGGGGCTATCCAACTGAGGCCAAAGATTTGTGGCATGGCTGCTGAGATCAGAGGCTGGTGGAGGGAAAAGCAATGGCCTCACTCCGAGGGAGCAGGTGTCAAATGGAACCCAAGGTTGTGAGTTTCTGGGTGAATAATGAAGCAATCCAGATTCCCCCGAAGGCAGCAAAGCTGCTCATTTGTCAGATTTGCTTTTAAAAAAAAATGGAACCTAGTTATCACTGGTATGGCCAGCATCTATTGCCTATCATTAAATGCACTTGAAATAAGTGGCTCATTAGGCCTTTTCTATTATATTGGCAAGACTGAAGTTATATACCAGGTAAGGATGACACATGTCCTTCCCTGAAGGACAATAGTGACCCAGATGAGTTTTATGACAATACAGTAGCTCTATTTTTAAAATTCCTGATGAAAAACTGAATCTTTAAATTCCACAACTGCTATAGTGGGATTTGAATCTTGGATTTCTGTATTGATTCTTTAGGTCTCTGCATCACTAGTCTGGTAATTTAACTGCTGTGCCAATTCTAAACATGGCAGGGCCTTTAGGTTTTGAACAAGGGAAGCCTCTAGGTTTGGATGGATGCAATAGCTTTTTCTGTCCCAACCAGATGCCCAGCAGTAGCAGTGAGAGTTACGTTTCATGTGATAGAGTGGGAGAACAGCCCTGGCTTGGCAACTAGCAATAACACAATCTGTGGGCCAGTCCCTGGCCAATGACTAAAGTGGACTGTGCACAGAAACACTTGGGAATCAGCAGTGGTGAGGCAGCCTCACCCAGGAGACAGCAAAGAGGCTGATGACAGGGCAGAACTGAGAAAGTAGGAGTAGAAGACAAGGGATGGAAAGGTGAGGCTAAGGGATGGAGGAAGGCTCTTCGGGGAAAAGGAAATGTGAGAGGGAGGAAAGCGATAAAGGGCTGTGAAGAAGTATGGAAAAGAACACACGCATGGGTTCAGAAGACATCCACATGTAGAAACACCCATTCTGCCACCCCGATACCAGAACATTCTATATCTAAAATATGTCTATTTTTAAACTACATTTTTTTTTATTTTCATAGTCCAGTGATCCCCAGTTCTGTTCTTGCTTATCCACAATGTCTGCAAGTTTCCATTCCAATATCCCATTTACTAAATTGAGCCCTAAATACAATTATTTACAACAGCTAAAAGTGCTAAAAACAACTAAAAGGTCTAATGATTGAACACATTATCATTGAAAGACAACCATTGCCCTAATAAGTCACAAAATGAGGAAAAGGAAAACCTATCACAGCCAAACACAAGATGGGTGTAAAGAGTGAACCATTGTTTGTGGATCCTGATAGAGGTGTTTCAGAATCCCTACCCTATAGCATAGTGGGGTGTGGGATTGGACATCATTGACATTCCTGAACCAAACTGAGTCACAAGGTTGCATACAAGTGTCTTGCAAAATTCTTCCAGCATAGATCATATTACTCAACTGATCGCAACAATTGGTAGGGGAAAAGAAAGAATAGAATAATTTAAAACATACCCAAACTAATATTTTATTTTCATTACAATCAAGATTACCAACCCCACCTGTGGCTTAGTATTCTGTTAGTTTTCCTTTTTAAAGAAAAACTCAATCACTACAAGTTGTGGGGCAAGTAAAAGTTTGTGCATTGGAACATTTCTGGTTATCAAGCAACCAACAAAATGCAAAGATTATCTAATTCAGAGTTAACTACTTTTGAATATTAACCAGATTGATTAGCTTTCTTGTTAAACAATTTTAAAAATTGCAGCTACATGCATTAGGTGAAGTCAATACAAATTCTGCAAATTATTTAAATCAATTAGAATGTTAGGTACTACAAACAGTATCCATTACTTAATCAAGATACAATAAAACAACAATTGTAATTCCATGGCTCAAATCAAGGTCACACACACCCCACCATATAAATCTTCATATTTAAAGAAAAAATATTTGATAAAATATTAATCTCTTCTGAAATGTTTTCAGCCTGCATTTTTACAATAAACCAGAGAAATACTGTAACTTTTATTCTTGCAAGAAGTATTATTTTGTTGACTATGTGAGATTAAATACTTGCAACAAAAATATCAAAATACGCTTTGAACTGTTTTGCTAGGTAACGTGCAAATGCCACAGCACGGATGGGAGAGAGAGAGAGAGAGAGAGAGAACAAGGGACTGATGCACAGAAGGGAAATCTCAAAATTGTTGTCCGATATTCCGCAGAATGGTATTGCTTTGTCCGCCTTGTCATTGAAATACATTCACAAACACTAAGTACATGTGTTTTTTTTTATAAAGGCAAAACGTTAAATCGCGTACACGTCAGTCAAAGTACTCCAAGTTTCGAAGCCAGAAAGTTTAAGTCGTGATCAATGCGCCGTGTTAATGTCCAGTGCCAAAAGTGGAGTGCCGTCATTTTAAATGTTAACAACTATTAGATATTTTTTGTCCTCGATTCAATCTTCTCTTCCCTTTTTGTTCCTGTTTAGCACGAATTTCACCCACTTCAATTTGCACTTCCTTTCCAATCTATTTCAGAATGCTGACACCCAATTTCGACCGCAAGTTTCCTCGCTTCAAAGTTCAATTTACACGGTTATTAAATTATCCCGCAAAAACAATACACTTTTGAGTTTGGAAAGAACAGTGGTCAGAGATAATGGTCCAATGAACAGAAACAAACTTCCACAAGAATGGAAGTGGATTAAACGCCACCGAAAACAAGACGAGCAACCACAGAATAAATAGATCAGGGATGTTTCTGCATTAATTAGATCAACTTCTACATTTCTAATAAAATTAATAAATCTTTGGGTAAATTACCACTGGGATCGAAAGTCGGATTTGCTGTGACCTGTGATTCCATCCTGAAATTTCATTCACTCCCTTCCACAAGCCGCTCCTCAGTCCTCTCTGGCGTCAGTTCCACTGCAAGGTGAAAACCAATACACACACAGCTAGAGTGCATGGTATTTACCACTATACTTTTTTTAAAAAAGACTTACTTTTAATTGCAAATAACGCAGATTATTATTTATAAAACAATGCGACTAAATTAATCTCCTGCTTTTGCTATTTAGACTCTTTAAATCCATGATGACAGGATATTTTTTTCACCTTCCGGACAGGCCAACCATAACCAAACCCTAGAACATGAACAAATGTTCCCGACTTCGCCCACTTCTCTTCAAACTACAAGTTTAAGTTCATTGTCACGGACATATATAACCAGGTTATAAATGCCAGAAAGGCTTTCTGCGGTAGCAGCACAGTACATCACAAACATGAAAAATATAAGTTAACATAGACTTATATTAACATAAATTACATGTAACTTACATGATAAATAACCAAAAATAAACATAACAACATTAGTGCAAGTAGAAAGAAAAAAGATATATAGTGCGTGGTGGTGTTAGGATTTTTCAGCTTGGTTCAGGAACCTAATGGCGGTGGAGAAGACACTTTCGTTGAACATTGAGGTGTGGATTCAGTCTCCTGTATCTCCTGCCTCATGGCAGCAACTAGAAGAGGGCATAGCCCTAATGAAGGGGTCCTTAATGAAGGATGTCGCCTTCCTGAGACATCGCTTCTTGTAAGTGTCTTTGATGGTGCAGAGAACTGTACCCGTGATGGAACTGGCTGAATCCACCATTCTCTGTAGCCTCTTGTGCACCTGCGCATTGGAGTTTCCATACCAGATCATGATGCAACCAGTCAGAATGCTTTCCACCATACATCTGCAGAAGTTTGTCAAAGTCTTCGATGACATGCCAAATCTCCTTAAACTCCTAACAAAGTAGAGACACTGGTGCTCCTTCTTCACGGGTACATCTATGTGCTGGGCCCAGGCGAGATCCTCTGAGATGTTGATAGCCAGGAACTTGAACCTGCTCACCCTTTCCACCACAGACCCTTCAATGAGGACCAGTGAATGTTCACCTGTCTTCCCCTTCCTAAAGTCCATGACCAGTTCCTGGGTTTTGCTGATGTTAAGTGCAAGGTTGTTACGACACACTCAGTCAGCTGAACTATCTGACTCATGTATGCCTTCATCCATAATTCTTCCAGCAACAGTGCTATTATTGGTGAATTTGGAGATGGCACTGGAGCTGCACTTAGTCACACAGTCATAGATATAGAGAGAGTATAGCAGGGGGCTAAGCACACAACTATGAGGTGCACCTGTGTTGATGGTCAGTGAGGAGGAGATGAGGTTTCCTATCCATACTGATTGTGGTCTCCCAGGGTGGAAGTCAAGGATTCAATTGGAGATTGAGGTACAGAGGCCCAGGGCTTGAAGCTTGACGATAAGTTTTGAGAGGATGATGGTGTTGAATGTCGAGCTGTAATCAACGAACAAAGCCTAACGTAAATGATCTAGTTGTCTAGGTGGTCCAGAGCAGAGTGGAGAGCCAGCGAGATAGCATCTGCTGCAGACCTATTATGGCGATAGGCGAATTGAAGTGGGTCTAGGACCTTGTTGAGGTAAAAGTTGATTCAAGCCATAACCAACCTCTTGAAGCACTTCATTATGACGGATGTAAGTGCTACCAGATGATAGTCATTGAGGCAGGTCACGCTGCTCTTGTTGGACGCCAGTACGATTGATGCTATCTTGAAGCAAGTGGGGAAACAAATGGAAGAAATGAGAGGTTGAAGATATCCCTAAACATTCCAGCCAGTTGGGTTGTGCAGGTTTTTAGCACTCGACCAGGTACACCATCAGGGCCCAACACCTTGCGAGGGTTCACCCTCCTGTTCTGAAGTCGGCCTCTGAGACTGAGATCACAGGGTCGTCGGGTGCTGTGGGGACTCATTATTCTCCCTCTCAAAGCGTGTATAAAAGGCATTAAGTTCATCAGGGAGTGATGTGTCATTGAACTTTATGCTATTCATTTTCACCCTGTAGGAGGTAATGGTGTGCAGGCCCTGCCACAGCTGTTGAGCATCCGTTTGGTTCTCCAGCTTCATCCAGAATTGCCCCTTCACTCTCGCAATAACCTTTCTGAGGTTGTACCTGAACTTCTTGTAGGTCTCTAGATTGCCAGTCCTGAACACCACAGATCTAGTCCTCAGCAGACTGTAAATCTCCTGGTTCATCCAGGGCTTCTGGTTTGGGAAGACCCGATTTGTTTTTTTGTGGGCACACACACGTCCCGACAGGTCTTGAGGAAGTCGGTGACAACTGTGGCATATTCTTTCAGATCCGTTACTGATGAATCCTTGAATATGGTCCAGTCCAGTGATTCAAAGCAACCCTGGACACGCTTCTCTGCCTCCCTAGACCATACTTTTGTGGTCCTCTCCTCTGGTGCCACACTCTTCAGACTCTGCCTGTAAGTAGAAGCACAACCAGGTGGTCAGACTTCCCAAACTGCAAAATGTGACCACTCTCTGGCACCATCACATACACGGATTACTAAAACATAGCAGTCAGATACAATAATAAACTAATAGGGTGCTAGCCGTTATAATTAGGGGAGCTATAATATAAAAGGGGAGGTTTTTTTTCCAAAAGTATACTTTATTTATTATATACACAGTAAGTACGATCAGAACATGTCATTGTCTGCATTGATTGCAATTCAAAACGTTCCTTTATAGTGTGTCAACATCACTCATGTTTCCACCTTAAACTTTGAGAGGCTGCTACATTGGTCCCAGCCCCTCCATTGGC
>JAUZTB010000064.1:32322587-32333432 GCA_034780895.1 Rhynchobatus australiae
GGAGTCTCCAGCTGAGCATTCAGAATTGTGCTCTCAAGAGCTGGAAAGGACTCGGCCAACTATCCTCAATTGTTCTTGCATTAGAACATGGCTGGGTTTAGATAACTATTTGTAACTTTACAAAAGGCAACATGCTGGGAAAAGCCTTGCAAAAAGCAGTTACTTTAGTCAGTCATTCAGAGTGCAATTTGAGCCCATGAAATAGGGCTAAGTGTAGGGTCAAAATGGCCACAGTAGATTTGAACTAAAATTCCAGAATTGGTGTCTTAGATTTGTTACAGAAGCACAAAATGGTTAAGAAGCAACTTTGATTTTTGCCTACAAGACAAAAAAGATACTTTAAAAGCAAGTGGCAGCTACTGTAGTGCCTACAGCAACCTGTGAAACCAAGACATCCTACAATACAGACTAATGTTTGGAAAGGACTAAATTAATAAATCCTTGGCAGGGAAATTAACAATTTCATTCTAATCAGGTAATTGCTGAAAATCTAGTTTGCTTAAGTGATTTAAATCTAGATTGTTGGTAGCCTGCACAGAATAAACCAATTACTCTAGCAAATTCAGAGAAGGCATACAACGAGAGACAAGTAACAGCAGATGCTGGAATTGGGAGCAACAAAAAAAAGTGTGCTGGAGGAACTCAGGTTCAGCCACATCTGTGAGAGGAAAGAAAGAGGGAGAAAGTACTGAGGTGATTGGTGGACTGAGAGTTGTAAGATGATAGAGTTACAAACCAGCAACAGAAGAAACACAGAGACAATAAGTGTTAAAAACTACTTTATTAATAGCTACATAAGTAAAATAAAAGTAGAAATGTTAGAAGTAAAAATGTTAAACCCCAAACATTAACTCCAAAACTAACTAAACTTGTCGTGTGTGTGGCAAATTCCCAAACTCCATGTCCAGGAATGCTTCTTACAGTTCAGCAAGCCAATAAGGTGAAACATGAATAAAGGCTTCTTCAACATCCACTGTTGTCTGGAGATAAAACATAGATGCAGAGAGACAGATAGTATCATGGCCATCCACACCAACTACCTGTTTCCTTCTACAGGTCAACAACCAAGTGAACTCCACTTCTTCACTTTGAAGTGTCTGCCACACCCTAGAGCATCCATGCTGTGGCCGTCCACATCAACTACCTGTTTTCCTCCACAGGTTACCAACAAAGTGAACTCCACCGGATTACTCTCAACAATCCATACGTGGATTGCAGTGACAGTCACAGTTATTGTTTCTCATCCATCGATAGAGAAGACACGCAGGCTGGTGTCTCTCTTTCTCTCTTGTTCCTGTGTCTCTTTCTCCTTCAGACTGACTCCGACTGGTTGTTTCAACAACAGTGTCATGATGTTCTATATCTTCTGTTGATGTAAGCACGCCGCACGCACGCGCGCGCACACACACACACACACACACACACACACACACACACACACACAATCTTAAAGGAACCTCACTAATTGTAACCTAGTCCGTAAAACAACAGAGAATGCTGGGAAAAAACTCAGTCGGTCAGGCAACATCTACAGAGAGAGAGAGGTCTATATTTTAGACTGATGACAATTCATCAGTTCTGTCCTTGTACATGCTGCCTGACCTGCCGAGTATTTCTAACATCCTTTGATACTATTTAAAATTCCCAACAACTGCAGTTTTTTTTTGTTTTTCGTTTAAATTAATGATAGACTCTACAAACTCCTTGTAGACTCCTTGCAAAAGGTTAGGGTTTGGCCATTAATACATGCTAACTGAATGAAATCTTAGAACAATAGATTTTTACACTAGCCAAGAGCATGCAAAAAGGAAAGGTGGGTGGATGATCTCATTGAATATTAACGTTATTTTTTTAAACAGCAAGTAGCAGTTTTCTTTGAAACATTCTCTTTTCCTGGAAGGATTGTTAGCAGTTAGTTGTCACTGCGCTTTGTTGCTGTTCATTTATTACTGCACCTAGTTTTAGTCGGCCTGCACTGCAGTCCTCCAACCTGGGCGGAGCTTCGCCCGGCGCTGTGTACGTCCCTGCCCGGCCACGGCGCTGATTGGTTGGTTTGGCGGCCGGACACGCCGGAGAGCTCCGATAGGCGGATCCAGCTATCGATCAAAGACAGGGTTGATTGTGCGCCGTTATCAATAGCCGGGCGTTGACGGCGGCGTGATAGGGTGGTTGGGTTCAGCAGTGGTCGTGGTCTGGTGAGGTGCGGGAGGTCTCGGCAGGGCGGCCATGAAGCGTGCGCTATGCCGGGTCGTCGTCCTGGTGGCGGCGTTCTGGTTTGGGCTCTGGGTGGTCGGCGCCTGGATGGGCAGCAAGCAGCACGTGTTCGACGGGCAGGAGGTGGCGCGGCTGGCCCGCCAGTACGCCGGTAGGTTGCAGCGGTGCAGTGGGCAGCGCTGGTACAGGAGCCGAATGGCTGCAGCGGTGGCGTGCGTGTGATTGGAGGCGAGTGCTTGCGGTAGGCCCCATTTACTCTGCAACTGTGCGAGTGTGCTCGGCTGGTGCTATTAGTGCATCGTGAGTCTGTATTTGGATGTGACCCTGGAGTTAAGAGAGACTTGAAGGTTTGAGTTGCGATGTGTAAAGTCCCATGCATTCGAGCTGCTGTTAACACTAGATTCTGCTTGGTCTCTCCGTTTAGTTAATACTGCAACCAATTTCTGACTGTCAATATCAATGCCGTGCCCAAGGCGGCGCTATGAAAGTAACCCAGTTTAATACTATATTAGAGGTGGGAGAGATGGATAGAACAAGGGGCATAGTTGTGGAAGGGTGAGGCTAGGCCAGGAGGGTGAATGGGGGCTGTTAGATGGTAATTATGTCTTTTTTTTGTCTGTTATGTGTTGCTGACAGCAGAATTGAGGGGCAATAGTGAGGGAAAAACTCTGCCAATATAGGTAGAGATATGAGAGACTGCAGATGCTGGAAATCTGGAGCAACATCCAAAATACTGGAGGAACTCAATTGGCCAGGCAGCATCTATGGAGGGAAATGGATAGTTGATAAAGGTTGAGACCCTTCATCAGTCCTGATTTCTCTCCATAGGATGTAGCTGACCTGTTGAGTTCTTCCAGCATTGTGTGTTGCTCCAATATCACAGATGGAAGACTTGCAATGGAAATGGCCAGTTCTGAGTCAAATAGAAAGTGAAATATTGAAGCAATGAATCTAGAAGGCTGCAGCATGCCTAGATGGAAGGTAAAGTGTTGTTCCTCAAGCTTGTGGTTGAGTAGAGGTGTGCAAGCAGATAGGTGAATGTTGGGTGGAGAACAAAAGTAGCAGGCAACCTGAAGCTTAGGGTCATTGGTATTGGTTTATTATTGTTACTTGTACTGAGGTATATGAAAAACTAGACTGAGTTCAGGATGCTCTGCAAAACAATAACCCAATTTGCATTTGGTCTCTCCAATGTAAGGGAGGCTACATTGTGAACACTGAATGCTGTACGGTATCTTGGAAGTACAAGTGAATTATTACTTCACCTGGATGGGTTCCTGGAATTTGGATTTGTGCTAGTTGCTTCATTTTGATCAACCTTTCAGTCAAACCAGCCACTGAGTTTTTACCCCATTTAGTTAAACCTGAATGAGAGGGGGCAAAGGCAAGGAGACATTGTTTCCATAAGAAAAGCTAAAGCAATGCTGTTGCTAACAGTATGCACATTAACAATTGACAGTAACTTCCAATGGGGAGTTCAGGATCAGGTTTATTATCACTGTTTATCTGTATGTAATGTATTCAATTCACTGTTCTGTCTTGGACTTCCTATTTCCATCTGTGTGTTACCCATGAAAAGATCTTTAATCTGATTAAGGAATGACAAGGGTGGCTGCCTTGTTTGCACAGATATTCTGTAGAAGGTGCTGCACTTTTGATTCAAACAATCTGCTGTGCAAAAGCCACTAAAGTATGTGGACATTTGTGTATCAAGAATGGAATATTTGCTCTGAGTCAATATTTAGCAATGAACAGCAGAATGGCACAGCAACTGGGGCCTTGTAGTTCCTGGGACCCAGGTTCAGGCCTGACCTTGAGTGCCATCTTTGTGGCATTAATTTTGTGACTGTGGGATTCCCCAGGTGGTCTGTTTTCTTCCTACCTTCCAAAGATGTGTTGCTAATTTAATTGGCTACAGTAAATTTCCCATTGATGTAGGTAAATGGAAAAAGAATCAAAATTAATAAGTATGTATATAGATGAGAAGAGGAACAGGACTAACTAATGTGACTGTTCTGGAGCCTACATGAATACATGGGGCTAAATGGCAGGCTTCTGTGTCACTAAGTGAATTAACATAAGTGAAGAATAGAGGGAAAAAAGGTCTTATAGCTGTAAAGTGCAGTCACTTCTGCAAGTCCCTTCTGATAATCGACTGTACTATCCTTCTCCAGCATACCTCTGTCCAGCTGGGTGTCTCTACCCTTGCCTGGTTCTCCTCCTGCCTTTCCATTAACAGCCAGTGTGTCAGCTACAGTGGCTTTGCTTCCACTCCTACACTTGGGACCTATTCTGGACTCCCTCTTGTTGCTCATCTATATGTTCCCTTCTGCAGCTAAGTACAAAGGCAGGTTCTGTATTTGTGTTTACAGGCCCTCCCTTTATCTCACTTCCACATTTCCTGACCCCTGCCTGATTGATTGTGCTGCAATCTGGCAACAAGTCTGAAGGAGCAGCAATTTACAAATTATTTCCACTCTCATCTCTAGAACACTTCCAGTCTTGGCTTCTGGCTTGCCTGGTCAGACCTGCTTATGCTTTTGTTGTCTTGAGACAGAGGACTTCAATGCTGTACTGGCTACTCTTCATCTCTTGCAACCTTATTTCCATATACACTAACTTCTAAGAAATGTCTTTATCCTTACTAGCACCAGATCTAGTTTGCTCACATCCTTCTCGTTCATCTACATTGGCTCCCAGTCTAACAACATCTCAGTTTTAAGATTCTCATTGTGTTTCAGTTCTTCAATGTCCCCTCCTCTCATTTCTGTTGGCCTCAGATCTTGTGCACATCAGTGAGTACAATCACTGTCTTTAGCACCTGTGCTTTAAGTTTGGCTGTAGCCTTTGGAATTCCTTCCCCAAGTCTTGTTTACTCTTCTGCCTGTCTGATACACTCCTTAAAATCCAGTTCTTTGGTTATCTGCTAATAGAACATAGAATATTACAGCACAGCACAGGCCCTTCAGCCTGTGATGTTGTGCCGACATTTTATCTTGCTCTAAGATCTATCTAACCCTCCTTATTTGGTTTTGTGTGAATGCTTCACCAATAGTGCATTTGTTGAATGCCATGGGACATCTTACTACATTTAATTTCCCCATTTAAATCCATGCTTTTAGCTTGATACTGTGTGCTCTGCTTCTAAGTTTTTGACACTGTGTCCATCTGCAAAATTGGGACCAGAGGATTGATATTTCACTAAGCAGCCAACATTTTATTACCTTTTTAATGAATCTGTCCTATTGGTCCTAGCATCAAATCTGTGTAATAAATGAGTAAATTTGCATTTTCCTTGGAAGCAAAGCAACATTTTTGGTATTAGTATGGTGTGGTTCCAATGTTCAATCTATTTTAGTTTTAATGTTTTACGGCTACTGCAATTTTTGTAGCTGGCATCAACTTAGAAAGTTTGATAGGCATTGTTCCCTTAAAATACTATTTTATTCCCATTAAACAAAGTAATCACCTTTTGTGTATGGAACAAGCTTGTACAAGAGATGTTACAAGCATTTCAGCACAAGGTACTTCTCATGTCCTTTTCATGTGGCATGCACACCTGTCTAGATACTAGGCATTGATTAATGTGTGTGTGTTTGCACAGCAGCTGCACATTGAATGTGAAAATCTTTCCTGCTACTAAATACTCGTGTTCAGCATTAAGTTGATGTTGATAAAATATTATCAACATCATTAAAACAATACTTCCACAGTTGATGTGATGCTAATGTGGCAGGATGGTTGACATTACAATCTGCTCACTGTGCATATCCTTTTGGAGAGGGCTTCCCGACAGAGTCATAGTGCTACAGCATGGAAACAGGCCCTGTCACCCAACTCATCCATGCCAACCATGGTGCCCACCAAACTTGTCCCACTTGCCTGTGTTTGGTCCATATCCCTGCAAACCCCTCTGATCCATGTACTTAACCAAATGTCTTAAATGTTGTTATTGTACCTGCCTCAACTTTCTCTAGCAGCTCATTCCATATACACACCACCCTCTGAAGAAGTTGCCCCTCGGATCCCTTTTAAATCTTTCACCTCTAACCTTAAACCTACACCCTCTAGTTTTTTTGTCACCCTCCCGTGGGGGGGGGGGGGAGAGAAACTGTGTTCATCCTATCAATACCCCTCATAAATCTTATACACATCTAAATGGTCACTTCTCAATCTCCTTTATTCCAAGAATAAAGTCCTAGCCTGCCCAACCTCTCCTTAAAAGCTCAGGCCCTCATCCTGGCAGCATCCTCAAATCATCTCTGCGCTCTTTAATAATGTCTTTCCTGTGACAAGGTGACCAAAACTGTACAAGTGAAGTGTCAACAACATCTTGTACAACTGCAATACTCAGTGTCCTGACTGAAGGCCAGCCAGCATGCCAAAAGCTGCCTTCTCCTCCTTGTCTGACACTGCTTTCAGTGAACTATGTATTTATACCTCCTTGGTCCCTCCGTTCCACAATGCTCCCCAGGGTGTTACCACTGTACAAGTCCTACCCTGGTTTGACTTCCCAAAACGCAACACCACACTTGTCTAAATTGAAAGCCATTTGCCAATCCACAGCCCATTTACATAACTGATCAAGATCCCACTAATTTTTGATAACCACCTTCACTGTCTATGATACCACATTTTTAGTACTATCTGCAAACTTACTCATCATGCTTTGTACATTTACATCTAAACAATCCCAGCACCGACCCCTGTGGTACCACCAGTCACAGGTCTCCAGTCCGAAAAACAACCTTCAACCATGACTGATTTCTATCCTTGAGGCAATTATAGATCCGGTTTGCTATCTCTCCCTGGATCCCATGATGATTGACACAGCTCATGCTACAAACATGTATGCCTGTCACACATCAGATTAAACTTGTGCAGTTAAATTTTGCTACCTTGCTCATCTTGGTGTCTGTCATGCATCATTTCATGGGGTTTTAGTTTGACAGCTGTCTCAAATAAAGATGCATTACATTCAAAATGTGGAATATAATATTGTTTTACACTTGGTAGGTAAAGTCTACCTGTTTATGGAAAACTGCTGGTGTCATTCCTTCCCTCCTCCCATTTGACAGCAGTATCATGTCATTGAAGGAAACAACCCCAGGCTTGTTCTTGTATGGCACCAAAGGAAGTGCTGTTTGGTTGATGTTGCATATTAACTACCAAAACCTCCCTCAAAACTTCTACCCTTGCTAACCTCTCCTAATATTTAATTATGCAAGTGTTTGAAATATATACATACTGATGAAGTGGTTATTCTCACTTTTTGTCAGGGAGGGTGTGGGATAGAATAGTTTGCTGCACATGAATCACTGGGAGATTTCCCTAAAGCAAAATAAGGCAGTCTAGCCACACTCAAGTGGATTATAAATGTTAAATTGTATTTCTGTATTAATTTTAGTCTTTGGGTATGAAATGGGGAGCATGTTGAGTTGATCCTCAAATGCTGTCCCTGATCACTATGGAATACTTGGGAATAGGGGAGAATATGTTCAGGGGAAAATTAGTGAGTGACAAGAGTTGCTCTAGGGCTGATCTAGACTCAATGGGCTGAAATGACAACCTCCTGTGACATAAGGAACATTTCACAGGGATTCTATTGGAATGGTTATGAAAGATGCAGACCAGAATGGGAACATGATTTTTGGGGGAAAAATGTACTTCTAAGTTTGCACAACCAGTTCTGAGAATCTCATTTCCTGATGCACTTTGAGGAGAAATCATGTGGCATTCATTATGTTTGTCATGACTTGTATCAAATTCATCAAACAGTAAGGTATTCAAGCTCTAATGTGACAAATTAAATTCAGGAAATCTACCAAATGGACATCTAGTTCTTGAATTGCTGGTGCCCATTTATCAGGAAAAGTTTTATGACCTTTTGAAGAGTGCTTGCCTTATCTGGTCTGATCTGAAGTAGCTGCTGTGTGTCTTTCAACACTGCAGCATCCTACATTTCAGTTGTAAACCATAGCCACAAAGTTAAATAATGATGGTAGCATAGCCTTTGGGAAGTAACCAGTGCATTATACCAGATGATCTGGGATATCTCAGCAAATTTAAATCCCATTTAATGCATTTTGACACATTGGAATATCATTGTCACATGTACGGAGGTACAGTGAAGAACTTGTTTTGCATACCGTTCATAAGGTCAATTCATTACACAGTGCATTGAGGTAGTGCAAGATAAAAACAATACAGAATGCAGAATAAAGTGTCGCAGCTTCAGAAAGTGCAGTGTGTGTGGACAATAAGATGCAAGGTCATAATGAGGTAGTTTGAGGTCAGAAGTCTATCTTACTGTACCAGGAAACCATTCAATAGTCTTATAACAGCAAGATAGAAGCTGTCCTTGAGCCTGGTGGTTCATGCTTTCAGGCTTCTGTATCTTCTGCCTGGTGGGAGAAGAGAGACTGTGGGGCCTTTCATTATGCTGGCTGCTTCACTGAGACAGCAAAGTATAAAGAGTCCATGGAGGGGAGGCTGGTTTCTGCGATGTGCTGAGTCATGTCCACAACTCTGCAGTTGCCACATTAAGCTGTGATGTGTCCAGATAGGATGCTTTCTGTGGTGCACCAATAAAAATTAGTGTCAAAGGGGACATGCCAAATTTCTTTAGTCTCCTGATGAAGTAGAGGCGATGGTGAGTTTTCTTGGCTGTAGCATCGGTGGTTGGACCAGAACAGGCTATTGATGTTTACTCCTCGGAACTTGAAGCTCTCAACCCTCTTGATCTCAGCACCATTGATGTAGACAGGAGCATGTGTACCACCCCACTTCCTGAAGTCAATGACCAGCCCTTTGATTTAGTTTTTTTCAAAATTAATGTAATTTTGAAAATCAAGAATAGCTGCAGGATGCTGGAAATCTGAAGAAATTGCTGTAAACACTCAGCAGATCAAGTAGCAGTTGCAAAAAGATGGTTGTTAATTCAGGTGGAAGACCCTTTAGCAACCTGAAATGTTGAGTCTTTCTCTTTCCATAGGTTCTTTCTGACTTGAGTATTTCTAGCACTTTGAAACTAATTTTAAAACTGTCAACTTTTTGCAGAATCTCTGTTGGATCACTAATGTGTTTTTTTTAACGTAGGGTGCTTTTACTAAGCCAATCCTTGATATTTGGTTGCACTTTGTTAGAGTCATAGTCACACAGCATGGAAACAGGTCCTTCAGCCTGACTTGTCCATGCTGACAAAGATGCCCATTTTAAGTTGGTCATATTTGGCCCATATCCCTCAACCTTATCCATGTACCTGTCCAAGAGTCTTTTAAATGTTGTACTTTCCTCAACCACTTCCTTTGGCAGCTCATTACATATACATATCACCCTCTTTGTGAATAAGTTTCCCCTTTGGTCTCAAATCTTTTCACATCTTGCCTTAAATCTTTATAGTTTTTGATTCCCCCCTTCTGGGGAAGAAATGTGTGCATTCACCCCATCTATGCCCCTCATGATTTTATTAACCTCCTAAGGTCAACCCTCAGTCTCTGCTCGAAGGAATAAAGGTCCAATGTCTCCGTATAACTCAGGCCTTCATCCTGGTGGCATTCTGTAAACCTTCCACTCTTTCCAGCTTAATGATGTCTTTCCTTTTAAAAGGTTGACCAAAACTGTACGTAGTACTCCAGTTGTGGCCTCACCTCCATCTTGTACAACTGAACATAACATCCAACTTCCAGACCCAGTGCCCTGACAGATGATTAAGGCTGATTACCACCTTCAGCAGTAGAGTAAATCTTTCTTTGTATATTTTCTGCAATGCCTCTATCTTTCCTAATTTGTGGAATCTAATGCTGTACATGTGCATGAGAGTGCACATGTATAATAGGTCTCCCTCTTCTGCCAATGGATTTGATGCTTGTAACAACATAACTTAGCAACATTGGGAATCTAAGAATTGTCACTTAACAATCATGCCACACCAGATTTTGGCTTTTTGTATTTCTGTACTAGGATTAAAAACTTATTCTGAGCATTTCAGCTGCTTTATCATTGTCTTGCATAACTAGACTCAAATCCCTAGGCTCATCCATGGCACATACTTTCCATTCATTCAAAGCAAAGGATTTTAAATCTCATTTGCTGTGCTGAAATTGACCTTGGCAGTGTCCTGTTCAAATTTTATTTAGTGTTTAATTAGTTGGACGTGACTCCTAAATGGGAATCATCCACTCATTTCAACAACACTCCTTTGGGTGTTACTCGAAATATTTCTTGTACCCAGAGTCATTATGAAGCAATGTCATTACTTAGATAATGGTTCAAGAAAACTGCTCACCGCTCTCATTTGTGCATGTTCCACTGTTGCCTGGTTCTTTTTGAATAATCGCCTGTAAAGTGTTCCCATAAATTAGAGGATATTACTTTTTATTTCAGTGCAACTTTAAAAATATCTTCTAAACATTTTCCCCTCTTTTACTGGAAATCCCTTGCTGTTATGGGGCTTCCAGAATCTTTGTAGGATATCCGGGTGATGTAACCAGTCTATGGTGCTGATTCGGCCTCTCTTGTAGATACTGGCATGAGAGGACACTGACATTGGGTTGTCTGATCAGCTAATGGAGTTGGAGTTTTGCAATACACTTAGTGTATAGCACAGAAATAGGCCCTTTGGCCCTCCAC
>JAUZTB010000064.1:32449001-32459721 GCA_034780895.1 Rhynchobatus australiae
AGTGTGGCTCAGCTTCACCCAAAAAGCCCCTAAATCACTGGCTGCCTGCACCCCAGCCGCTCTGTTGCAATTTAGCCCTGGGCACAGACCTTTGCTGCGAGTGTAAGGGCTGTCCTAGTGCAGACAGCCAGTTGCACTCTCAGAATGGTTCCAGCAGACAGTGAGGTTCCACCCACAAACTCACCAGCGTCACTGAAATTGAGGCTGTTGAATGTTTATGAATGTCTTTGACATTCACTTTATGTAACACTTGGGAGCTGCTAAAAGTATTTTTAAGAACTTTGTTATTTTTACAAAAATGCACACAATTAAAATACTTTAAAACATTGTAACTAATTTAAGTAACTGACAAAGTACTCTCTACTTAGCTTTCCTCCAGTCACCATTCATTTGAATGAGATCGCTGCACTTGCATTCGATATAACTTGGCTCAATGAGGAGGTTTTCCATCCTGAGAAATGTCTTTAAACTCCATGAACTGGAAGCTGGGACATTTGCAGCAAACATAGTGTAATTCCCTGTATTAGCACAGGTGTGGGAATGGATGGTCTGAGCAAATTCATTTGTTGTCTGGGTCACTGCACCGTGATCCAAAAATTGGTCATTTAGGGGGATTAGTATTCAAACATTTGGTGAGTATGTTAGAAATTCTTCCCTCTGCTAACAAAGCAGCCAGAAGTTTTCATATGCTAGTATTCCTTGATGTAACTTCATGGGACGATTTTGAAGCTTTTGGTAATAACAGAATTATTGGGTGCTTTTTTCATGAGTTGCTTCAAAGAAACATATCTGTCATTATAGCATTTAATTAGCTCTTCTATAAATGAAGCCTGCTTTCACATTTGCTTCCAAGTCACAGTATGCATACAACAGGTTCTCTTTAGGAGCCTTTAGGTAAGCACTTGGAAAGACATAATTGTGTAAACAATTCCCATTGATATCATTTTCACACCCTTGGAAGTATCTGTGGCATGAGTCTGTCAAGCTGCCAGACTGTTAATGAAAAAAGACATATCCATGGTGTGTTGGAAGCAATGGGGAGTCTAGTGGGATGCCATCACACCCAGATCAGATGCACACAATGCAGAAGACAAATAGTCGTGTTATTGAAGTATCGGCTTCAGAATAATATCATTTTCCACTGCACACTAAAGGGACTGACTGACAGCAAACCACTTATACAAAGTGTTTGCTCATTTTCACCCATATATTGTCAATAATGACCTATGTAAATAGAGCCAATGGCAAGCAAGATTTTGAAGAGCAAATTGGCCTATTCCAAAGATAAACATTCTTTAGAACTGGCCTATTTTATGCTGCAAATCCATCACAAGTAGATATATTTTAAGAATTTGTAACCTTATTTTTTTAGGAAAGTTATAGATAACAGCTGCATTTGAATTTCCTTTACTTAGCTTTGTTCCTTTCACTCCAGTAAATGCTTTGAAAGTAATGCTTCCTTTTTGATGTTTGACATGCAGCACAGGGGATGGATGTGATGTCTGGGCCGGAAATCAGAGCCAGTCAGAGTTGGGTTTGTTGGATGAGGGTAAAAGTTTTGGTGAAATTTCAGAATTCGTCTTTTTGCAAAACAAAACATCCAGGATTTCATACCCTGAATTGAGCTTTGAGTTCAACATGCTAAGGTCAAATCAGGTCAAACTGGATACGCGCTCATTCACACATCTGTACAGCAGGCTTGTCATTAGAATATGTGTTCAGTTTGCCTTGTGTGAAAAAATATGTTTTCTCCTTAAAAGTTGTTGATGCAAATATGAAGTCATTGGGCAACTGGGGAAGTTTTAGATCAAATTGTTCCATCACCCTGCATCCAGTACATCTCAACAGTGAAGGAAAACTTTGAACAGTTGGGGTGGGCAGAGAGGGGTGTCGTTTTCATCCTGCTTCAGGCTATTAAATAAATTGTGACTTTAAGGGGAAATGCATGAGAGAGAGAGAGAGAGAGAGAGAGAGAGAGAGAGTTTTCTTCTTCTGGATGCCAAACAGATACCTGAGTGATATTTCAAAATTTTGCACATGGTATTTGGACAGCTCAAGCAAGTCCAATATTTATTGTCCACCCTAATTGCTCCATGAACTGAGTGGCTTCCCGGGCTATTTCAGAGGGCAAATAAAAGCCAACTTCATTGATGATTCTGCAGCCATGTCCGGACCATGTTGGAAAAGGATGGCAAATTTCCTCCTCCAGAAGGCATCCATTGCACCAATAATTTATGCTCACCATTACTGACATTAACTTTTTATACCAGATGTATTTCATATTTTAAAATCCACAGTTGCCATGGTGGTATTTAAACTCCTGACCATAGATCTATAGTCCAAGATTCTGCAGACATAGTCTAGTAACTTAATTACAATGCTAGTATTCACATGGCAATGAAGGATATTCAAATGCAGCTGTTATCTGTATTTTTTACCAAAACATCCTGCAACAGGAAGCACCCCCTCAGCAAAGGAGTACATATAGTTCCCGGGTTATGTAAGGGTTCTGTTCCTGAGAACTGTCCTTAAGCTGATTTCGCCATAAGTCAGGAATGTCAATTTTCTATAGCTACCCATATCATAACTCTCCATACACTTGCTATAATTCTTTCATTTCATCAAATATTTATCCAACCATTACCCAAAATTAAACTACTATAATATATGGTATCCATTCATTAACAAACACCACAAAATGTTTTGTTATTACTATTATTTTGAAAAATGTTTTTAAAATGTATAGGAGAATGTGCGTTGAGTCAGATTTCCATTGGTCAGGTCCCAGGAAGCCCCTGTATACCCCTTCTACAGTGCATTGGGAGCTGGTTGTAAAAACAGGAACAGAGCCACAACCATAAGAGAACAACAGTTGCCTTTTTGGCTTAGCTTTGGGGATCTTTATGTTATTATTCTTTTAGTGAGGAAGGATAGGGCTTTCATTTATGTAGCAACATTCCTGATGCAAGTGTCCAAAAATGCTTTATAGCCAATGTAATAGTTAGGAATTGAAGCCACTGTTTTATTGTAGGAAGTGTGGCAGATGATTTGCACACAGCAAAGTCCCACAAACATCAATAAAATAACAGATTAGATAATCTGTTTGAAAGATAAATATCGGGCAAGGCACCAGGGAGCACTCCATGGCACCTCATGGGAACTCTTTACATTTAGCTAAGATTTGGATGGAGGCTTAGTTTAATAATAATGGCTGTCAGGGAGTGCAGCCTTCACTCCCTCAATACTATGTCTCATCTGGATTATGTGTTTAAATCGGTAGAGGGGGGCTTGAACACACAGTTATCTGTGTACTCATTTATCTATGTGCACAGTTATGCTCTTTTTTCCACCATCTTCCCAGATTTACGACCACTTCCCAAATCTCTGACCATCATTTCTGTGATTCCTTGTAGCCATCTCCAGTTAAATATCTGTTCCTGCCAGAGTACCCAAACTGTTCTTTTCAAAGTTCCAGATGATATTCTTGTGATTGTGATATGTTCTTACTTGTCCTTCTCAATTTGTCTGCATTCTTTGACTTCTTTCTTCAATACTCTTCAGCTGAATGAGATTGTACTTGCCTGCTTCCATTCTTAACTATCCACTCATAACCAGCACATCACCTACAATGGCTTGTCTTAACAATCCTGCATTTCTGCTATTCCCCAAGGATTATCCTTGGACACGTCTATTTCTCACCTGCACAATGCCTCTTAGATCAGAAGCATGCTAACATTTTCCATATCCACAAAATCTATCTCACCACCATATGTCTTGAACATCACATCTCTAAATCGTTCATTTGCTTTTCCAGCAAACTCTATGAACAGAATGTATTGCAACTAATTATTGAGAAGCCATTGTCTACAGTATCCATCATGCACTCCATTCCCTCTCTCTGGCAACTATAAGAGATTGAGCCAGTTTGTTTCCCACCTTGGTTTCATAGTAGATTCCAAGGTGAGCTTTGAATCATATGTCTGCTCCATCTCCAAGGTTTCAGATTTACCATAGGCCAGGGATTCAGTGAAGGTCTTTCTAATGGTCATTGTCTTCTCCATGGGGGTTAGGACATACAGCCGTGTATTGATACACCTCAAGTAACCTCTGCTGTTTATGGGTCTTTGCTGCTTTGTTCTGCAAGACAGTGGGAAGTGTGTTGGTGAGTACAATGCAGTTTGCTTGGTGTGGCTGCCTTGGTTGAATAGCTGAGAGTGGGAACAAGTTATGAAACATGCGTGTGAGGCCTGGTGAAGGGCTTTGGGTGTCTGGGTGAGTTTGAAGTTGGCTCATGTTAAGTTTGCACTCTGAAGACGGGAGTTAGTTGGGAAGTTAGTGATGAACTTTGCGGTGCCTGTGATGCTTGGTGCAGTTGGTAAGAAGAGAATATGCATTCATCAGCCTTGACTGCTTGGTGTGGCCCTTTCGTTGAGGTTAGGGCACTTCATTCAACTTCTCAATAATTGACTCTTGACACTGACCTCCTCAACCATCTACCCCACTGCTTTCTGAAGTCTGGAAGACTTCCAGAGCCCTTAAAACTTCTGACTCAATATCCAAAAATCCCAGTGCCTAAGGTTGTGCATTCTTCTCATCAAATTCACTCACTGTACGACCACAAACACCAGTTCTAGCTGCAGTGCATATCCCATTTAGGAAGAGACAAAAGAGACTGCAGATGCTGGAATCTGGAGCAGCAAACAGTCTGCTGGAGGAACTCAGCAGGTGGAGCAGGTCCTGATGCAGGGTTTCGACCTGAAACATCGACCGTTCCTTTCCTCCCACAGGTGCTGCTCGATCCGCTGAGTTCCTCCAGTAGATTGCTTGTTGCTCCCATTTAAGAACTGATGCACACAGCCAATCAACAACTTGGTTAGTCCTGTCTGCTCTTTGCAGTCGTAGAGTCATAGAGTTACACAATACAGAAACAGGCCCTTGGGCCCAACTCATCCATGCTGATCAAGTTGCCTACCTGAGTGAGTCCCATTTGCCTGTGTTTGGCCTATATCCCTCTAAACCTTTTCTATCTATGTACTTGTCCAAATGTCTTTCAAATGTTGTGATTGTACCTTCGCTTGGCAGTTCATCAGTTCATTCCATATACCCACCACCCTCTGTGTGAAAAAGTTGCCCTTCAGGTCCCCTTTAAACCTTTCCCCTCTCACCTTAAATCTATGCCCTCTAGTTTTAGACTCTCTTACCCTGTGACTAAAGACTGTGAAATGAACAAGGAACATGAAATAGTGGTGCCAACAGCCCTTCAGTTAATTGGCATAGGTTAATTGCACATTGCAGTGTCGTTCGTCTTTGTAGTGTATCAGATTTAACCCGCATCTCTTTATGCACAATAATAACAGGTAGTTTCCGTCTGATTATATCAGGCCAACTGAGCGGGCGAAGCCTAATCTGTGTGCAGCAGCAGTGCTCTTTGCTGGACTGGATCCAGTCACTCTGTGTTAGTGTAATTCCTTGGCAGCTGCCCAGTGCTTACAGAAGATCTGTATTTCACTTCACTTGCCTGGAGGTTTTAAAGATTACAGGACTGATGTTTTGCTTAACAATCTGCCCACTTGGCACGTTGCCTGTGTCCTGATCCAGTGAGTCAGCCCTTTACTGCATAATTAAGAGTGTGTGCATGCAATGAATATGATTCCATTCAGCCAGAAATTATTAGAAAGACATTTTTGTATGACTGGCCCTCTCCTGATCATGCAAGCATGCCAACATGCCGTAGTTTTTAAAACTATCTTTCTTTTCAGTATCTGAATGTCATTGGCAAGGCCAATATTATTATCCAAGCCTAATTGTCCTTGAACTGAATGGCTTGTTTGACCATTTGAGGTAGATCATAGAGCCAGAGAGAGTCCACAGAGTCGTACAGCATGGAAACAGGTCCTTCAGCCAACTGGTCCATGCTGACCAAGATGCCCATCCAAGCCAGTCCCATTTGCCAGCCTGGAGTCACATATAAATCAGATTAGGTAAATTTGGCACATTTCCCCAGAAGGGCATCAGTGAACCAGATGAGCTCTTTATAATAATCCAGTATTCTTTTGTGGCTATAATTGTTGTTTTCCTAATTCCACATTATTAAATCAATTTAAAGTGCACAGCTTTCCTGGTGGGATTTGCACTCAGGTCTTCATATTATTAGTCTGGTAACAACCGCAGAGCCACCCCCCCCCATATTCCAAATATATATTCTCTTCTTAGTTTATTTTCCTACTGCAGCTCCCTGCTCTTGCCACCTTATTCCTTGGACAAGGAGCAGCATACATTTGTCTTATATATGGCTTCATTTCTTCTGCTCTCCCAAATGGATATAAGTAAGGTAAAAGGAGTACAACCCCCCATAAATACAAGGTAAAATGCTTGGATTATCGGATTAAGTTCTCATAGAATTCAAACAATCAGACTGTAGTACACTGGAGTCTAGCAGAAACACTTAATAACCTAACTGCACCAACACTAAGAGATTGAGTGTAAAAGCAGGCAAGGACAAAGACACCATTGACAGGAGAATTGATAAATTGATAAACCTGTCGTAGGTTTGGCCAGTTCACCAGTAATGGATCTAAAGGGCAAAAACCTACAGCCTAAAATTATCATAAGGTTAACTACAAAGGACAATAACATTTCCCTTTGTTGAGGGTGGATGATATTAAACCATGAGTCATGCCTTAAAGAACACTGCAAGGTGTCACACCCAAACTAAGCAAACCATTAAGTATTTATCTAGTGGTGGTGAGGGGGAGGGGAAGAGAAGATTGATTGTTCAAATGATGACTGCACATTATTTATCTATAGACCCTTTGATTGAAATTGTACTGTGCAGAGAGAGCCTTTCAACATAACAATCAATAGATTTTTAAATATTAAGGGAATAAAAGGATATGGGATTAGTTCAGGAAAGTGGCACTGCGATAAATGTTCAACCATATTGTCATTAAATGGTGGAGCAGAATTGAGGAAGGAAATAGCGTACCCCTTGCTTCTATTTCTTATGTCCTTAATGATCTTTCACTGCTTTTATATCATGTCTTATAGCTGCTGGCTGCAGGCAATGTTTACCTGAAGGGATAGATTTTGGGAAGTAGAGGGAAATCCAGTTACTATGTCTATATCAGAACAAATTACATTGATGGGAGCAGGGAAGAGGTTTTGCTGAGGAAATCTCAGGAGTTAGGAGCTAAATTAACAGGTAGGATCTCAAGAGTAATCTCTGGATTATTCGCATAGCCACACACACGTTTGGATGAAAATAAAGAGACCAAAAATTAACATGGGGCTGTTACCAGGGGAAGCGTACATTATGCAGCCCTGTGATGTCATTAGATACACAAATGATACCAACAAAACATCAGCCACACCAAGGTTGGATGTATACTGGCTAATTTCACAGTGGTTGCTAATTGGCCCAGAAATTATCACTAGAGTGAGCTAATTTGGCCAAACAGACTTTTGTGTACAAATTGTGCACAAGTGGATCCAATTCCGAATTTCAGGTATTGCAACCATTACTGACAGGAAAGTTGAAGTTAACCATCCCAGGCTATGATATTCAGAAAAGAAAGGATGGGAGAAAGGGGAGGTGCAATAGCTGTGTTTATTGTAGATAGCATGATGGCTGTAGCAAAAAATTGATGCAATTAGTAAAAAAAAGAAATGGAATTCTTGTGACGAGAGATTGGATTGTAAATAATCACATTGTCAGGGGCAGCTTTTACACCATCTGCTAATTGAACAAAGAAAAATGTAAGGAAAAGCAAAGAATAATCATCAGAGGGATTTTATTTCCGAAAAAATTTCAGTGCTGTTTTGTTGTGGGTTTTAATCCCACTGCAAAAACTTTAGCACAAAACCCCAGGCTGACACGTTTTGCTGAGAATTACAACTTCTGCTTAACCACGATGATAAAATAAAAGCCATCACTAGTTCAACTTTCTAAATTGTATTTATAGATCTAACCATGCAAACATTAAACGGTGCATTCCCTTGGTGCCTTTGTATGTCTTACGTGGTGCTTCCACATTGGCTGCAGCAGGGTTGGAGGAAAGGTGTTGACCTTTGCTTGGGCAGACTTCAGATGTCCTTGGTTGCCATGAGTGGCAGCTGGCCTGGGCTGGCAGGCTGACCAGCAGCCGCAAGAGCAATGACAGAATGGCAACAACAAGGTTGCAAATGCTGCCATGCTAGGAACAGACATTGGATTCTTGCTCTGAGAACCCACTGCCATTTTCCTGGGGCAGCATCTCAGCAACCTTAGTCATCTGTTGGAACTTGAATTGGTGCTGCCCACTCACAAGTCAAGCCCCCCCGGTGATGCACTGAGACATTCAGTGACGCAGGTCAGTCCAGACTGGTTGCTGAATTCATTCAAAAGAATAGACAGTACAATTTTCATGCATGACCAATGTTGGATTGAATGGCAGGAGCTAATTGCACGTTGGGATCCTCATACCTGCCTTCAATACACAATACACTTTTGCATACATGTTGTTATTGAGGCTGAATATTGAGAGCATCCTGTGTTCTGAGTTTCCCTCTTGCCAAGAGTCATTACCTTCAGGGAAATAGGCACAAATTTGAAAGAGGCACGAAGTAAACGGTAATAAATATTAAATATTAGATAAAGCATCATTTTCTTGGATAATGAATAACTGAGAACATTGTTTTTTGCTGATCCCTGCAGATTTTTCAACGCAGAACGATTTTAACAATATTACTAATTCAAGCATTTGCTGGAGGCTCATTTACAATGGCAGTTGCTAATTATGAGGCAAACTAGATTGTGAGGCTTCCCCTTCTGTGTTTGAGGTTTGCCTGCTGCTGCCAAAATCCTTGCTGGTATCAGGGAGTGTGCCTGTCAGAGTGAAGAAGCTGGTGGGTCAGGGAGGTTAAATTGAACAAATCCGGTCATTGACTTTCTGTCTTCGTCACCTTCGATTAATATCATTATCCCAAAACAGCAGGCCTACAAACTTGTTTGTTGTGGCAGGTTGCTGGGGATGGAAAGAGTTGGAGGTGGGTGGGTGTTGGGATGGGGGAAGGAAGCTAGGAGGAGGAGGGGGATGGGGCCTTTTCTCAAGACAGACCTCCCACTGAGCATGTTTTTTTCTCTCTCTGAGCTATTGTGGAGTGGCTGACTCTGGGGCCAAGGATCAGGAAGCCTTTGGTACAGTGAGGACTTCAAAATGACTGAAAACAAACAGAAGCTTAGAGGCCTGATCTCCAGAGAAGGGGATTGGCCAACAGTTGTTATAACAGTGGCTCTGAAGAGGGTTACTGCACATGCAAAGGGATGTAAAATTGGTCAAATTAGATAACATTATCTGTTACAGTTCATGTTATGACCCTTCCAACGACATATCTTTGTTAACTGCTTGCATTGTGTTTTGCCCATTAGAGTTCCCTGCTGTTTAAAGGGAGTGGCACAGTTGCTGGCTTTGCTCTTAACACTTCATGTGTCACAGATAGTGTCAGTCCCAAGTTATTTCATCAAGGCACTCTCTGCCCTCAGCATCCTTGAAGGTGTACTTGCATCAGTGATCAGCAGTGGAATCCTGGCTAGCTCTGTTTGCTAACCAACCCAGGAACTTTCAGATATTTTATAGTACCCTATCCGAATTTATAAATGTATCTTTGTAGATCAGATTGGGAATTAATTTGTAACTGAAAGGATCCTGTGTGGAATTAATTCAAAACTTCTGATATTCCCAGTTTAGATTACCTAAAGCACATAAGACAAAGGAAGAAACATTTGTCTTGATTATCAACAGTAAGTGTCTGTGCATGTACTGGGTCCCGGTTTCCTTACTGTGCTCCATTTGGTGGAAGCGAATGCTCAGTGGTGAGGACAATCAGTTGCACACATTTAATCCTGATGGTCAGGGACATGCTTCTTTTTCAATGTTCAGAAATGATGGATTCAGTATTTGAAAAGCTGATTTGATGGGACTGTGTCTGAATCAAAGTGCTCATGTGGATGGAAGAAAACAGCTGTGTGGGAGTGACTTTAAAGCTTCCAACTGACCCAAGGTGTTCAGATGATACTTTTACAAATACAAAGCTTGAGTGCTTTATTAATGTTACCTGAACTCTCAGTTCAAGTTACAGCTTCACACTTAATCCCTGCAATCTGTTCTTCTATGCACTGCCACCATGTTTTTCATTATTATTTACAGCTAAACGTTTATCCCAATTGTTATTGCATCCTTATATTTCCAAGAACTGAATTGCATTTAGGTGGTGTGAGTGCATGTGTGTGTGTGTGTGTGTGTGTGTGTGTGTGTGAATGTTTGTGTATGTGAGTGTGCATATGTATGCACACATGTGCGCTCCTGTTGATCTTCATTACAAATAACTTTTGTTAAAAGGCTTTTCACATATCAAACCCATTCTCTGTTCCAAATTGAGTCTCCATTAATACCAATCAAGCAGTTAAACTTCAGCCCTCTGTGTCAACGAATTCTACAGATTCACCACACTCTGGCAGAAGAAATTCCTCCTCATCTTAGTTTAAAGGGACATCCCTTTATTCTGAGGCTGTGCCCTCAGATACTAGACTCTCCCGCTAATGGAAACATCCTCTCCACATCTTCTCTATCCAGACATTTCAGTATCTGGTGGATTTCAATGAGATCCCCCCTCATCCTTCTGAACTCTATTGAGTACAGGCCCAGAGACATCAAATGCCTTTCTTCCCCCCCACCCCCCGCCC
>JAUZTB010000064.1:33021971-33037189 GCA_034780895.1 Rhynchobatus australiae
TATATGAGGCATTGGTGAAACTGCATCTGCAATACAGTACACAGTAGTTGTCTATTGATTTAAGAAAGGATGCAAGTGCATTTGAAGCAGTTCAGAGAAGGTTTAATAGACAAATACTTGGAATGGGCAGGTTGTTTTATGAGGGAGGATTACACAGGCTAAACTGGAGTTTGGAACAGTGGGAAGTAACTTGATTGAAACAGAAGATCCTGATGGGGAATTTGTTCCTTTTGTGGGAGAACTGTTGAAAAAAATAAGGCACTGACCATTTACAATAGGGATGAGGTGAAAATCTGCCTCAGAGGGTATCAAGCCTGGAAACTCTTCCTCAAAGGGTGGTTGAGGTTACGTGGCAGCACATTAATGCAGCGGTTGCTCCAGTTTCCTCCCATATCCCAAAGATGTGTAGGTGAGTTAATTAGCTGGTTGCTCTGGTGGAATATCAGGGGGAGGTAATAGGCATAAAAGAGAGAGAGACAGAACAGATTGTATGGAAGTAAGTGAGAAAATAGGACTTATGGAATTGATCTGAGAATTGGCAATAGAATCTCACAAGAAGTTAGGACAAATGAGAAAATATGATAATCGGAAACAATCTTACTGAATGGCAGGGCAGGCATGAGGGCTGAGTATCCTACTCCTCCTCCTGATTCCTATGCTTATATGTGGAACTTCTGCATTAATGAATTCTGCCATTCCACAGTTACCAGGGAACTTGTAGAGAACTCCCTACTTCCTTCACTAAAGTATTACTTGCCTGCTTACTTTTAATTATATTCTCGCAACATTGAAGTGATTTGACTCGGGCTACTCATCGTTTACTACTTTTCTCATCTTTCCTGCAAGCCCTTTAATCTGAAAAGGTGATTCTCAGGTTCTGCCTCCTATTGCCAAATCTAAGAAATAGCTACAATCTTCAATTTGTGCCCACATCAATTAGTTCCTTATCACTTGCATGCTGAGTCCCTATGTGGGCTGGCCCTTATACTGAACATGCCTATTCAAATATTCCTTACTTTTCTCTCCTGCTTTAAACACCTCACTTGCTTTACTTTTCTCTTAGCTACAGTGTCCAAAGCAACCATTTCTAACAATTGAGCTCCTTTCCCTTTTACTCATTTTGAAGCCATTAAGATTCCTTCTCCCTCAAGCCCACTGATTTACTAGTTGAAAGTTCCTGTTATAGGCTATTTATCCTTTGTTAGGTCTCTCCCATCCTAGCCTTGTTCAGATGGAGCAGAGTTTTGTGCCATCAAATGGCACAGCCCTACTCCTTTCTTATGTTCTTTCATCTTAACAACTTCTGTGAAGTCTTTTGAAGTTAAGATTCCAACACATACTGATCTTTAAAGTAATTACTATGGCTTTGTGAATTTCAAAAATCAAATAAAACCTTCAAGAATACTAAATTAGACATTCTTGAAAATATGTCTTTACACAAAAGCAAATGTAGTCAATAAATGATCAAATAGGGCAGACTTTATATTAACAGTATTTATTCCTAACACTGTCAGTGCCTTGGGATTAGAAAGCAGCAATCACAGTAGTAGACTGCTGTTTAAAGAACTGAAGGAAAAGAAAAGAGTAACTAAGAGCAATAAGAAGGTTAATTTACCCAGAATAATAGTGAGCAAATGATACTCGGATGTAAAATATGTGCATGATCTGTCACCTGGAACAGGGCAGTACTTGAGGTTAATTCGTAGAAAATATAAATGAGACTTACTGCTCATAGTATTTTTACTGAGATCATTGAAGATTAGGTAATTGATCCTTACCTGCCAGAATGAACTCGAGTTTCATGGCATCTGGAACATCAATTCTGTCTATGTACTGAGGGTCCAAGTACTTTATTAGATCATCAACTGTAAGTATTGAAATCAAACAAAGCTCATTAAAGCTTACAGAAAAAGGCAGGAACCTTACAAAGACAGTAAAATTGACTCTGCACAACACTAATGCAAAGAAAATCTATCCATTAACCAATTAATCATGTGAACAAAATCAACCAGTTTGGCAGGACATGACCACTTCTGCTGGAAGGCATGCTTGTAGTCTTGTAGTTGCTTCACTCTCCCTTTATCTCTAATAATCCCTTCTATCTGCTTGCCAATACTTTGAGTCATAATCATGGGGCTATAATTTCCTAGTTATTGCCCTTTTAAAATATGGGCATTAAATAGACTTATTTTAATCCATGAAAACCTTCATCTACAAAGACCATTGATTACATAAGAAAAAAAACTCATCTTTTCCCCACTTTGTTTTGTGAAGCACCCGTGTTCAGTTCACAGGAGTGACCCTGAGGTTCCAGCTGCTTGCCACTTTAAACTCTGTCCTGTTTCCACTTTGGCCTTTCTGTCTGTGCCCTCCTGAACTGTTACAACAAGGCCTAACACAAGCTCTAGGAAAAACCCTTCATCTTCTGCCAGGGCATGTTGCAGCCTGAAGGACTCAATCTAATTCTCCAACTTTACGTAACTCATTCTTTCTATCTATATCTGAACTGTCCATTTCTACCACTCATCATTTTGGTTCAATTTTTCTTCTTCTGTTCATACAGTCTGACTGGCTGAATATGCTGCCATTAACAACACATTACACAGCCAAAGAATAGTATGCTGGTAACTGCACTCATTAACTCGCTTGGACTCGCCCTATCAGAAATATCCCCTTTGTAAAATACCCAGCCCTCCCACCACCTTCTCTCTTGCTGAAACCAAACTCATAATTCTCTCTATTCCAATTCTGACAAATAGCCTCGGACCTGAAAAGTTAACCGTTTTTCTTTCCACAGATGGCGCCTGACTTGCTGTACGTTTCCAGCATATTCTGTTTTATTTGAGATTTCCAGCATCTGCAATGGATTTTGATTTTCTGTTAGTTCAACATGAGCATCGCTAAAATCGTATGCTTTAAGTTAGCACCACATCTAGAGCTCTAGCAGTTGAACACCAAAACGTGATCTCTTCAAATGGGCCAATATAAACTTGGTTAATATTGATAGAGGTTTTCTGCATCATGAGAGTTTAACCAACAGCAGCAAACCATTAACTTTTTGGATATCATTTTGCATAATTGGTTGCTCTTAGATGTGTAAACCTCTGGCATTAAACAGAACTCCATTATCTCATCCACTAAAGCTGTTCACACTCAGTCAGTCACAACACAATCCAAACCATAGACAAGCGCTAACATGCGAGGAAACAATCATTCCTTCAATTACAAAAAGTTTTCTTAACATGTGATTCCTCTCAATGATTCTGCCATTGTGTTGACTCTAGAAATCAGAACATTTGCTCAATCAATGCTATTCCTGAAATACTTTCTTCTCTCATCCAGCTCATAACGTTACTTTAACGGAAAATAAAAATCTATTTCATAGACCGCCATCCTAATTTATTCCCTGCATCTCAAAACTCCTTTTACTCACACTACCTTCAGGCTTTTTAAACCAATAAATGGTGATATTTGATCGTTACTTCCAGATTCACCTTTTATTTTTAAATTTAATTTATGTTTTTCAAACTGCATAGTTATTGCTTTTAATCCTTACTTTAAAACTAGAATACACAAATAACTTTTCCTAGTATGAAATCTGGGAATACAAAATGAATAGGATTGGAATCAAGTTATGTAGAAAAGGTAAGCATATTAGTGAGATACATATGAGGAAAAAGTTTCAAAGTGAATGGAATACATAGTCCAATCTTGCAGTGAGCATAATTTATACTTACTTTTCTTATACAAAGACTTTATCCTCTCCCTTTTGCTGGAAATATTACCCAAAGAGGCCTGGATTTTTACAACAGCATCAGTAAACTAGAAAACAATGGAAATCACTGGATAAGTGAGCAATGTATAAATTTTGGGTCAAGATCTTTTTACTATGTTAAAGCTGGATCCTTTTCTCATTTTTAATCAAAATCTGGCAGTGCTTTTTTGATCACAACTGATTCCCATACCCCAATGCAATTTCTGTGCACACATAACATCCTGACATCTATATTTTACAGAAAATAATTGAAAATGAACCATTTCAAAAAGAACAGACAACTTTTTATTCCAAACTGCATTCTCAGAAAAATGCTATAATTTAAATGGAATTCCCATTAAAAGTAGAATTACTCTTGCCCTTTTTTTTGCCACTATCAAAAATGTCTCATCCTTCATTAATTTCAATCAAAATGTTCCCCTGCTTCAATCTGAGGATCTTCCCCCCCCCCACTTTAAGAAGACCACTATCATCCTAAGAAAAACAAGGTAACACGCCTAGTCGCCCTGACATCCACCATCATGAAGTGCTTAGAGAGGCTGGTCATGGCATACATTAACTCCAGCCTCCCAGACAACCTCAACCTACTGCAATTCGCCTACTGCCAAAACAGGTCTATGGCAGAAGCCATCTCCCTGGCCCTATACTCACCTCTGCAGCATCTGAACAGTAAAGACACCTACAACAGACTATCGTTTACAGCTCTGCCCTCAATACTATAACTCCAAACAAACTCATCTCCAAACTCAGAGACCTGGGACTCAACACCTCCCTTTGCAAATGGATCCTTAACTTCCTGACCAACAGACCACAATCAGCAAGGATAGGTAGCAACACCTCTACCACGATTATCCTCAACATTTTTGAGGATGGTACCGCCATAGTGGGCCGTATCTAAAATAATGATAAGTCAGAATACAGGAAGGAGATAGAGAACCTAGCGACATGGTGTTATGACAACAACCTTTCCCTCAATGTCAGCTAAACAAAAGAGCTGGTCAGGAAGGGGGTCAGTGTACATGCCCACATTTACATCAATAGTGCTGAAGTCGAGAGGGTTGAGAGCTTCAAGTTCCTAGGAGTGAACGTCACCAATAGCCTGTACTGGTCTAACCACGTAGAAGCCACAGCCAAGAAAGCTCACCAGCACCTCTATTTCCTCAGGAGGTTAAAGAAATTTGGTATGTCCCCTTTGACCCTCACCAATTTTTATTGATGAACCATAGAAAGCATCCTATCTGGATGCATCATGGCTTGGTATGGCAACTGCTTTGCCCAGGGCCACGAGAAACTGCAGACGGTTGTGGACGCAGCTCAGCACATCATGGAACCAGCCTCACCTCCATAGACTGTCTATACTTCTCTGTGCCTTGGTACAGCAGCCAGCATAATCAAAGACACTACCCACCCTGGACATTCTCTCTTCTACCCACTCCCATCAGGCAGAAGATACAAAAAGTCTGAAATCATGTACCACCAGGTTCAAGGACAGCTTCCATCCCGCTGTTATAAAACTACTGAATGGTCCCCTAGTACAATAAGATGGACTCTTGACCTCATAATCTACCTTATATGGCCTTGCACCTTATTGTTTATCTGCCCTTTCTGTAACCACAACACTTTATTCTGCATTGTCATTGTTTTAGCTTGGACTACCACAATGCACTATTGTAATGAATTGATCAGTGCGCATAGTATGCAAGACAAGCTTTTCTCTGTACCTCAGTACATGTGACAATAATAACCAATTTCCCAGAGTATAGCCAATCAATTAATGACCAAGAAATCCATTCATGTTTGAGTAAATTTGTTTGTATTCTTTTCAATTATTTACATGCGCATATTGGTCTAGGATGTATAATTGTTGAGCAGAATATCGACTGGAGAATGCACTTCTTGTAAGAGTACACCTTACAAAGCTGCAACACTTTGGTTTCGCCACTAGAGACTGCAAGTGATCTGCAAACAAGTTAAATACAGGTAGTTCCCAGGTTACAAGAGTTCCATTCCCGAGAAGTTTGTAACCCAAACTTTTTGCAAGTTGGAAATGAACAAAAACAATTTGGGAGAGGATCGCAGAAACAACTGTGACAGGAGAGTGAGCAAGCGTGGGAAGAGTGGCCACCGGCCAGCCTCAATGAGTCAGTGAGTGAGTTTGCTCAGTGCTCCTAGCCCTGCTTGGCTCAACCCCACCCCTGAAAGTTACAGCTTGATGTGATGGGTGGAAGAGGGGTAGAGAAGGCACAGAGAAACACCAGTTCCAACCCAGCAGAAGATGCCTGCAGTCCCCAGGAAATCTATTCTGCCAGTCTCCCAAATGCTCACTCAGATGTACAGGGTTTCCATAAATTGGGCATTTATAACTCAGGAGGCCTTGTAAGATCATTTCCCCAGAATTCAGCTTGATTCCAGTACTTCAACAGACAAACTGAAATTTGTAAAATGATTTATCCCTTGAAAAACCTAAGTGCTCAATAACTCTTAGGTAGTACTTATTTAATGCTCTTGGGATAAAGAAAATCAAAGCTCATTTAAGTCACTTAAATGGTAAAACATCTGTTTAAATTTCTGCCTAAATAAGATAAATACCTTGAGATTGGTCAACACCATCACATTTGTGTAATATGATTCAACTTCAATAAAAACTCATTTCCAAAGTGAAATCAGATGCATACTCCACACCAAATTAGAAAACAAAGCCATTCAGTTCACCTTGTTCATGCTCATCAATAAAAGAGCTACACAAACTCAACCCACTCTCCAACAGTAGGTTTGTAGCCCATTCTACAAGTGCACTGCCCAACAAAGCTTTCTCCCCACCCCCAACAACTGAAGCAAAATCCTGACAGTGCTGTTGGGCTCTACGTAGGAAATCACAGACCTTTAGATAGATAGATAGATATCTTTATTAGTCACATGTACACAAGGAGAGAGGAATATTCAGTTTAAAATTTTCAGTCTGTGGATCAATCCTCCCTCCTTTCACCTGGCTGTGGACCAACCCTCTCTTTCTATCTGGCAGTGGACTGGCCCTCCCTCCTCTGTCTGGCTGTGGACCAGGTTAAGCTTAGTTACAACTGAACAGGGTACTGATGAGGTCACACCTGGAGTATTGTGCATCATTTTGGTCCCCTGACCCAAGAAAGGACATGGTGGTATTCGAGGAAAGGAGATTCGCCAGGCTTATGAGTACATTATCCTACCAACAGGTTAGACACGTTAAGTCTTTATTCTTTGTTTAGGAAAATGAAGGGGTGATCTTATTGAAATACATAAAATCCTGTGGGTAGATGTTGAGATGTTTTCGCCAGTGTGAGTCTCGAACCAGGAGGCAGATTTCAAGGGGCCAATCATTTAAAACTGAGATGCTGTGAATTACCTCCACAAGGGGTGGTGTGTCCCTGGAATTCAACCCCCTGGAGGGTTGTAGGGTCTGTATCTTTAAAGTGAAGGTAGCTGAGTGTTTGGCAGGTCGGGGGACTGAGGGCGACGGAGACAGCTGACCGGGGGGGGAGGGGGGCGGATCAGCCGCCGTCAAGTTGAAGGGCGGGGTTAGAGGGGCCGAGCGGCCTTCTGTTCCTATTTTCTCGCGTTCCCCACCCCAGGCCCCTCGCCCTACCTGGGCTGCCTGCACCGGCCTCTCTCCGTACAGCCGAGCCTCCAGCTTCTCCAGGCGGCTCTGCAGCCTCTTCAGCTCCGCCATCGTCGCCGGTCGCTCAACCCCGCCCCGCCCTGCCCTGCCGGCGCACAGGAAGTGACACGCCGGCGACTGCGGTCGGCCGGATATCCGGTGGGAGTGAGGCAGGAGCCGTGTCCCAGGCGCCGCCGGTCCGCAGGGCAGCACCACACGGCACCCGGCTTCTTATACAGGTCAGTGTTACACAGGCCAGCGTTACACAGACACCCGGCTTCTTATTACAGGTCAGTGTTACACAGGCCAGCGTTACACAGACACCCGGCTTCTTATACAGGTCAGTGTTACACAGGCGCCTGTTCCGTAGGCACCCGGTACACAGGGCAGAGTTACTCAGATACCCGGCTTGATAGACAGGTCAATGTTACACAGGCACCCGGTCCCCAGGTCATTGTTACCTGGTCCTGTGTAACACTGACCTGTGGGCTGCGTACCTGGTCAGCGCTACGCAGGCCAGCATTGTACAGGTACCTGGTCCACAGGTCAGCGTTACACAGGCTAGTGTTACACAGGTACTTGGTACGTAGGCGCCTGGTCCCCAGGTCAGCGTTACACAGGTACCTGTTTCTGTGTAACATTGACCTGCAGGCTGAGTGGTCAGTGCTACACAGGCCAGCAATACACAGGTATCTGGTCTGCAGGTCAGTGTTATAGGTATCTGGACCAAAGGTCAGTGTTACACAGCTGTAGACACAAGAGATTCTGCAGATGCTGGAATCTGGAGCGATACACACAAAATGTTGGAGGAACTCAGCAGGTCAGGCAGCATCTGTGGAGGAAAATAAAGAGTCATTGTTTTGAGTCGAGACCCTTCATCAGGACTGGAAAGGAAGAGGGCAGGAACTGGAATAAGTTCAGGAGGAGGAGCTCAGACTGGCAGGTGATGGAAGGTGGGTGGGGGGATGAAAGACAATGATGCAAGAAGCTGAGAGGTGATTGGAGGAAGAGGCAAAGAGCTGAAGAAGAAGGACTCTGATATTAGAGGACAATAGACCATGGAATAAAGGGAAAGAGGTGGGGATGGGAAAGAGAAGTGGTTAGAGGGCCACAGGAAAGAGGGAAAATGGAAGGGAGGGGTTACCAGAAGAGAAATCGATGTTGATGCTGTCAGGTTGAAGACTACCAAGGCAGAATGTGAGGTGTTGCTCCTCCAACTTGCATTTGGCTTTAATGTGGCAGTAGAGGAGGCTGTGGATAGACATGCTGGGATGTGAAATTGAGTGGCTGGCCACTGGGAGATCCTGGCTGTTGCAGCAAGCGGAGCGAAGGCACTCAACAAAGCAGTCACCCAGTCTGCTTCGGGTCTGACTTTGGCATCTGACTTTTCTTCAGGATTGGGGAAAACCTATTGCTGAAACAAAGGTGGAGTCGGGGAGGGAGCTGAAGGAGAATCTAGAGGGTAGGAAGTGGGATGAGGCAAGTAAAGAAACAGAAGGAGGTATGGATTGTGTTCTGGTGCACTCGGGCCCAATGCTGCTTTCCTTCCTCAACCTTCCCTATTGGTGCTGTTATCTGGGGAAGAATGTTAATATAATGAAAGTAGTTCAGATTCAGGTTTATTATCACTGACATATGTCATGAAATTTGTTTTGCAGTAGCAGTTCAGTGCAAGACCTAAAGACATAAAAATTACTATGTTACAAAAATAAATAGTGTAAAAGAGGAATAATGAGGTAGTGTTCATGGACCATTCAGAAATCTAATGGCGGAGGGAAAGAAGCTGTTCCTGAAATGTTGAATGTGGGTGTTCAGGTTCCTGTACTTCCTCCCTGATGGTAGTAATGTGAAGAGGGCATGTCCCGGGTGGCAAGGGTCCTAAATGATGGCCACTGCCGCCTTGAGGGACCACCTTTTGAAGGTTTGTTCAATTCACATCTGGAATGGATGGGTTATTGCCTGAGAAAAGGGTGCACAGGCTAAACTTGTGCCCGGTATACTTTGGAACAGTCAAGGGGACTTGATTGGAACAAGAACCTTAGGAGGCTTGACAGAGTAGACAGAGAGAATGTTTCCTTTTGTGAGAAAGTATAGGACCAGGAGCCATCTCCTGTTTAATGCAGGTGAAGGGATTTTATTTTCCCTCAGTGGGTCATGAGCCTTTGGATGGTACAGTAGTGCAGCTAGTAGAGCTGTTGCCTCTCAGTTCCAGAAACCCAGGTCAAATCTTAATCTTTGACACAGAGTGTAGAGTTTGCATCATGCCTCATGCCCTCTAGATTTCTCCTTAAACTCCCTGTGGTTATCAATTTCCTCCTGATGTTCCAGTTTCCATTTAAATCCCAAGAATGTACAGGTTGGTAGGTTAATTGGCTGCTGTAAATTGCCCCTTAGTATATAAGTGCCCGGTAGAATGTGGGTTGAGTTGATGGGAATGTGGGAAGAATAAAATGGGTTAGTGTAGGATTAATGTAAAAATGGGTGCTTGATGCTTGGTGTGGATGTGGTGGGCCATGAGGCCTGTTTAAATGTAGTATCTCATGACTCTACCTCAGAGGCATTGGAAGCAGTCACTATAGAATCAAACAAGTTTACAGCACAAAAATGACCACATCCACGTGGACCTTTTTTGCCTATCTACATTAATCCTATTTGCCTGCATTAAGACTGTATCATGCCTTGCCTTTTAAGTTTCTGCCTAAATTCCTCTTTAATGTAGTAATTGTATCTGATTCCACTATCACCTCTGGCAGTGTATTCCAGATATCAACCATTCTGTGTAATAAAAAACTTGCCCCATAATATCCTCTTTAAATTTCCTACCTCTCACCTTAAAACTCTTTTTCTGGGAAAAGGATTTGATTATCTACCCTATATATGAACATAGAATAGAACAGTACAGCACAGAACAGGCCCTTCGGCCCATAATGTTGTGCCGACATAGCTATTCCCTCCTACCTACAGAATGCCCATATCCCTCTATTTTCCTCTCATTTCATGTGCCCCATCCAAGCCCTCTCTTAAAGCCCTCAATGAATTTGCCTTCACCACCCTATCAGGCAACACATTCCAGTCATCCACCACTCTCTCAGTAAAAAAAAAGTACCCTTGATGTCTGTTCTGAACCTACCCCCCTCACCTTAAATGCGTGCCCTCTGGTATTGGATAGCTCATAATCTTATCAGGATCACCACAGCTCCAGGGAAAAGAAGTCCAGCCTATCCAATTTCTCTCCATCACTAAAGTCCTTCAATCCAGGCAACACACTGGTGAACCTCTTCTGTACTCTCTCCAGCACATTCACATCCTTCCTATAGTGTGGCAAGCAGAACTGCACACAATATTCCAAGTGCAGCCTAATCAGTGTTTTGTAAAGTTGCAATGAAATGTTCCAACCCTTATATCCTATGTCCTGATAAGATAAGAAATCTTTATTAGTCACATGTACATTGAAACACACCGTGAAATGCATCTTTTGCGTACAGTATTCTAGGGGCAGCCCACGAGTGTCGCCAAGCTTCCAGTGCCAATATAGCATGCCCACAACTTCCTAACCTGTATGTCTTTGGAATGTGGGAGGAAACCGGAGCCCCTGGAGGAAAGCCACGCAGACATGGGGAGAACCTACAAACTCCTTACAGGCAATGGTCGGAATTGAACCCAGGTCGCTGGTGCTGTAAAGCGTTACGCTAACTGCTACACTACTGTGACCTATGAAGACGAGCATGAATGTGGTTAAGGCAGGTAGAGAGACACATAAGCTACGGGGTGAGATGGTACTTTGAATAAGAGGGAATACAGAACTGAGGCTGCAGACAGATCAAGAATAATCTTATTTAAAGGCTTGAGGGGCTGTGTGGCCTACTCCTGCTCTTTTCATCTTCCAGGATCTGAAGCACCCTTTCTAGGTGAAGCAACTTCAAAACTCAGTAAGTTTAGCATTGAGTTTGTCTTTTCTGGTCATAACTAGCTTTTTCTGGTGGACACTGCTAATGATTTTGATCTTTGTAAATCTCTCATTTCTTTTTCTCTTGGCTGGGGTTTCAGGAACTAGTTGTCATATATGGTCAGTGATATGTGACAAAGGAAAAAAATCTTCACCCTGATGGGAATAAGCATTTGAAATTCTCCACCCAAAAATCCTCTACTCTAGAGATTGATAGATTTTAGATATTAAGGAAATCTGGGGCATGGGATAGTGGGAAAATCAGCCATAATCTTATTGAAAGCTGTAGCAGGCACATGGAACCAAATAGCCTACTTCTGCTTCTAATTCCTGGGTTCCTATGATAGTGTTTTACTTATTGTACCTTTTTTGGCTTGCACTTTCATTCCTTTAATTCATTAAATCTGTCCTGCCTTGCACTTTTTCACAGACTTTGTCCCTGCAAGCGCTCCCCTTCCCGAACTTTTCCGTGTCTCTGCAAATTTGCAACATTTTGTGTCTCAAACTCTTCAAAGATGCACCCTAACCTGATTATTTCTGTTCATTGAAGTCAGGCTTCCCAGGTACATTAAGATTAAGATTAGGAGAAGAGACAGAATTTCAAAGAGCAAGAGTTCTGAATCCCAACCAATATATAGGCTGCATATTGATATGTCTCTATAACTAAGTAGAATTAAAATTATTAGATAATTTCCTCTCCAACCATGCCTGGAGAATGGACAGTAAGTGACTCTTTGAACATATATTCTGTGTGCGTGTGTGAGAGAGAGAGAGACTGCTACAGTTTTGATCTTGAGTTTCTTTTATTTCATTCTGCAGTAACCATGCAAACTGTGTAGACTGCTATTGTAGGCTGAATCAGGCCTAGTCCTGCCTCTGGGTCACAGGCTGACCAGTTAACTGACTCTCTGAGTATAGATCCCTCAACCAACACCTGAAACAATAATTTGTGCTTGGCTGTCTCTCTAAAATACTTTGAATGAAAAATTTGTTGATTCTGTTGGATAGAAGAAATGAAATCGCTGAAATGGAAAAGTGGTAGAAAATAGCAATTTCCTAGTGACTGCACAAACACAATTGATAAAGATAAGCTGAGTAGAAGAGACATGAAGTGAAAGTATATAAAGCTTTTCCCAGGTGTAGTTATGCTCTTTAAGTGTTACAGTATAATTTCAATCCAAAACCATTCACTTTCTCATTTATGTAATATATGCACCATAGGATTCCTACTGAATAGTAGATAAGGAAAGCCTGATAAATATCCCATTTTTGTTTTACTTGTTGATCTCAGTGAAGTAGAATAAATGCTATAACTAAAACAGAAAATGCTGAGTATGTTCACCAGGTCCAGCACTAGCTGTGGAAAGAGAAAGAGTTAATACTTTATGTCCGCTTCAGAGTATTCAAGTGAAAGAGCTTTGACTTGAAAGGTTATTTCTGCTTTTCATTCTGGAGATGTTGCCTGGCCTGTCTATTTCCAGCATTTATAATTTATTTATTATAGTTCTACTATAACTGTGGTATTTAACTTTTGGAGTATAAATTCTAGTATTGTCCTTGGCCTCCATGGTTGCAATTGTTAGCTCCTAAATCCACCTAGAATCTGGCGAGGATAGGATCAGCTTTGGTTCTGATGCCTCCATTAGTTAATAACTTGTGGTGTGGCTGCTTAAGTGAGCTACCAGAGGGTTCTTGATGTCTGTGCTAAGGTTGATTAGCATGTCTAGGAAAGGAGAAAGTAGAACAAGCTCTTTTAATAATTTTAAAATAACTCAGAATGACCGACGTAAACAACTAATTACACTTAGAATTACAAGTTCTGATTTTCATCTGTTCGGAATTACAGGAAGTTTCTTAAAATGGAAAACTATCAGAAAACAAAAATCACAGAGTTGGCTTGTCCGCAGCCAATTGCCAATCTTCCAAAAGATACTATTGAAATGAAGGTGAAGGAAAGCAGCAAAATAAGAAATCTTGTGGGATACGCCATTGGCAAGATGGAATCAGACAGTACCAAAGAAATCCTTTTCACTGGCACTGGGAAAGCGGTCAGCAAAGCAATCAGCTGTGTGGAAATCATGAAGAGAAGATTAAAAAACCTCCATCAAATTACCAAATTGTTTTATAAACAGGTTGAAGAACTCTGGGAACCCATTGTTTCTGAGGCAGGGTTAGATAGTTTAACTGTAAAAAGAAACATCCCTGCTATTTGCATTCTGTTGTCAAAAGATGATCTGCCTACGAATGAGCCGGGCTACCAGCCTCCGGGATCATTTGATGCTTTCTGGATACGTTCTTTAAAAGAGGAGGCACTGGCACAAAAGAAGAAACGAAGAGGTGGAGCAGGGATGGGTAGAGGGGGCAAACAGCATGGATCTGGAAGAGGAGAGAGGCCCAAGAAATCCAGAAGCTAACGCTGAACATATAATGATCGACCATTTGAGAAATGTTATTATTTAATTCTTGTGCTTTTATATAAAAAAAATTCTAAGAAACTTTCACCAAGTGGCTTGTGTGTTTTGTTTTGCCAATCTATTGTTATTTTTCTGAAAACATGAGATGCTGCTTTTTGATATGGTCATTCTTCAAGGCCTGTAAATTTGGGCTGGGAGTGGCAATAGAGTTTTGTATCATATTTTTGCATTAGATCTGGTCCAGTTCTCAGCTGATATCCAGATTTGTGGACATTACAGTAAGATGCATTGCATAGCAATTAGGATTGCAGAACTTCATTGATTCCCCTCCACTCCCACTGCAAACCAGGACTGCTAACACTGATTGTAGAACCTGTACTGCTAACTAGGTAAGCTCACTTGAAACCAGGGAATCAGATCTATAATGTTCCTAAGCTTTATGGCTTAGCTGGGTTTAGTGTAATTGCTGCCTGAGTCATTGGAGGATCTATTTCCATCAACATCTCATTTTTAAGTCAAATACAGACTTCTTGCTACTGGACAGATCATTTTTTTTCTAAATATTGTGCTGCTTTGTGAGTTGCTTTGCTTGCAGTAAATTGCAGTGCTGTTGTTGCACCATAACATAAGCTTTTTTTTCAAATGTTGTCACACCAAGCCCCTTTATAATGCCAAAAGATAGCTGTGAACTATATACAGCAAAATAATCCACTTCCATCCTGTAACCAAGCATGTCTTTGTATGCATCAAAACATTGCAAACAATTAAATAAATCCCAGGTCTCTAAGGTTGGAAGTGCATTATTGGAATCGATTAGCTGATTATTATAGCTCTTTTGCTCATGGTTATTTTATATTTGGACCAATAGATTACACTTGTATTTCTATCACATTTTATATTTTCTAACTTGCATTAAGATGTGATAAATGGGACTGTAGTTTTCTCATCCCTTAACAGAATATGAGCCAAGATATAAGGAAGGGAATATGAGCAGAGTTCAGACTCCTTAAAAACAAAAGAATGCTTATCATTTGATTTTAATGAGAACCTTTGCAGTAAAGAAGGCAGCTAGCTGTGCTAAATTTTAATATTTGTGAGATATAGTGACAAATTGTCAACGTGAGCAGCAGTTAGAGCCTAATGGATTGTACCCTTCCTGAATATTCATAGAGACCCTGGTCATTCATCAAAAAAGACAATACTGCAGCAATCTGTTCAGCCTTGCTATCTCGTATTTCAATTAAATTTTTCATCTTCAAAGCTTGGTATATCATATAGCTGGAAATATTGATAGTTGTGTGGTCAGGATGAGATTCTCCATTTATGTTGATAAACTACGTGCTTTCTTGTTTTATTTAATGCTTGGAATGCATTAGTATTACTTGCAAAATTGATCCTTATTTAACTGTTTGAGGCATTACTCTTGTGCAAATTGCAAAGCAAAAAGCTATC
>JAUZTB010000064.1:33390061-33401088 GCA_034780895.1 Rhynchobatus australiae
CACTTTATAATGCTTAATTTATTAATTAAAAATTTCCTTGCATCATCATGGGGAAATTGTTAATTTACGATAAAGTAAATTATATAATAATATTAGCATTATTTGGAAACCACGTCCTAAATGAGAAAAACAAAAGAATTTATGTAATTAGACAACTGTAAGACTTTGGAGAGAGTGCAAAAGAGCTTTCCCTTAATAATTCAGGGGTTAGACTGGAATCATCATGTTTGTTCTCTTTGGAACAAAGATTTTGCAATATAGGAATTTAAAATCATTGAGGGTATACAAAAGGAAAACTACTTCCATTAGCAAAGAGGTCAACAACTAGGGGAAAATAAATGAAGATGACTTCTTAAAGTGAGATGTGGAAAAATATTTTGACATAGCAAGTGCTTCGGTAGTGAATGCAGGTTCCATTATCACGTTCAAAAGGGAGCTGGAGGGAACTAGATAAGTATCTGAAATTAAAGAATTTTCAGGGCACTGGGGAAGCCAGAGGAGTGGGATCACTCTTATGTTGACTCAACACAGACTCGTGTCTTTTTATGTTGTACCCTTCTGTGACTGTTACCTGTATTAACGTGCATTTTTGTTGAAAATCTTGTGATTACCTCCATTTATTGAGATTTACCAAGATTTCTTTGAGTCCAAAAGAATGGTCAATTCTTTTAACAATTTGTAACCTTTGATAATTTCACAACATTTTTTTTAACAAGTATTATCACATCTTTCCTTCACCCTGGATCATGTTACTCAAAATCAGTTTGGCCTCATGCCTTCAATCTGGGTGATTTTAATAATCACAATCTGAAGTAACCATGGTGTTGAAAAAGATTTACTACTGATAGATAATTTACTATCCTACATTTCCCCTCTCAAGGTGTATCACTGGCACCAGTAACAAGATCCGGGTGTGTGCAAGATATTATCTCGATAATTTTTAAACAACACCTGCTTAATGTCAAGGTCCTGGCAGAGTAACTATTAATACATATGGGGTGGATGGGCCATTGGGAAGGTGGATGGCTGGGTGAGGAGATTTTGTCCGATGTCAATGCATTCACATGATATTGTATGACAGGAACAATTAGTTTTATTTTCCCATAGAAAATTACTTCACTTTAATATCAACACAATACTTTATAACACCAAACTTATTTTGAGTAACATGATCCATTTGGCACTGGGTAGAGAACAAACATCACAGGCATGTGCCAGATACATGGCACATGCCAGTGAATGTTTAGCAAGATCAATTCCCACAAATATATTCCAGCTGACTCTAGCTGGCATTCACTTCTTTTGCATGAGACTGAAACCAGAGAGGATAAGCCTCAGTAAGCAAGGATCCTGTTCCAACCCTAAGTGGAGGGATTATACTTTCCCATGTAGACCTCTCTCAAAGGACTTCATTATTTTTAAATTCATTTCTTCCTTTCCAAGGGTTAATTTTAAATGACTATTGGTCTCTGATTTCCCATATGAAGTAACCTTTCCTTTTCATTAAAACACTTCATAATTAAAACACCCGACTCTTCGTCTTTATTGGCCAATGTCATTGCTGGTTCTCGTCACAGAAGTCCAGTTGGCAGAGGCTTGGTGTATCAAACATCCAATGACAGTAAATTGCTTTTCAAAAGTATATTCAGTGTAACAGCTGTCAACATTGTGAAAGGTAGGTGCCATTCCTATTTGGATGAGAGGCAGCATTCTACATGGAAAACCAAGGATAATTGTTTGGAGGACTCCAGAGGCACTGCAGCAAGAGTGGAAAGTCATTAACAAGAAATTTTCAGGTTGTGAATGAAGGGATAGGAAAGAAATCAGCTTTAAAGTGCAGGAGACATTGGAGGAGGAGATTGTAGTCAACCACATCAAAGGATGTGAAGAACAAGAAGGATGAAGGTGTTTAGCTTAACATTGCTACAGCTGTTAGTGTGTCATTCATGACTTTAATAAACCACTTTCAATGGCATGTCACAATTACTTCCAACTAGCATGAAGCAAAAGTAATGAAAATATAAAGTAATGGACTCTATTGAAGAGAATGAGGTGGGATTTGACCCACTGCCATCTGCCAAGCAGTACTGGAGCATTGGGGCTAAAACTACTAGATTGTACAACACTTTTTCCCCCAGGCTGTCAGGCTCCTGAGTACCTTGGAAGCAGTTTCAGACAAATGCCATCAAAAGCTCTAGTTTGCACATTGGCGTATCAGAACTGTGGCGGCTGCTGCTGAACATGTTTATACGTTTAGTGCGACACACTGAGTTCTGTGCTTTCTTCGTCCAACTTGGTTTTGCACTGACCCTGCACTAAATTTGTATTCTGTATATACTGTTTTTTGCACTATTTGTACTTGCACAATTGTTTTGTCTGTGTTTATTGTATGTCCTCTGTTATGAGACTCGGGGGGGGGGGGGAACGACATTTCGCTCCTCCATGTGTTTTTATAGCATATGGGTGAAAGACAATAAACTTGAACTTGATTAGGTAGTCACGATGCACATGCCTCGGGGAGTCTGCAGGCAAGCAAAAAAAAAGAACAATTTTCTCGGGAGGTGCATTACTCTGTAGCCCTATTCTAGCAGATTTCCAAAGTGCAGCTCTGCAGCGTGCTTACCCGTGTACTGGCTTTCCCCTATGCAGCTGCTATCTGATGCATCCTGCCTCCCAATTACAACGAGGTCTTCACACTGGCCAGGTGACGTATCCAGACTTTCCCATTCCTTCAGACTCTCATTCCCATTTGTCTTTGCCTAAGCGCTACTCACGTCGACACCTCACCCCCCTCTTGTCTGCTGCAAGGTGCAAGCGGCGCCGTGGCCGCTGAGACACGGCGAACCTGCCCCGTTCGCACCTCAGTCTTTGGGTCTTTGTCCCGCACACACGTTGCCGCGGGTCTTCCGTTCCCAGCCGGGGGGCGGGGCCAGCGATCGGAAGTGACGCAAGCCCCGGAGCCCAATAGCACGAGCGGCAGCCGTTGGGGAAAGTGCTTCATTGTTGCGCTGTCGGACGCCCGAAACTCCCGATCGGAGACCGTACGTATCTCCGTCGAAAAAAGGCGGGGGTGGGCAACGGGCTTTTTCCTTGCTTTTCCGCTGAGGCCCCGCCGTTAGTTTGCATTGGTATCCCGTCTTTATGTGATGTATTCGGGCCTGTGTTAACGGGAGGGGGGGGTGGGGAAGCCACAGCGCATTGCTTAATTGAAAGGCGGCCGCGGCCAATGGCAGTAGCGGCTCGGCGGGTTGCTGGGCGGATCCGCCAATCGGGGGAGGGAAGGGGGCGGGACTTCCGGTTCTTCCCTGCTCACGAAGTGCGTTCGCCTGAATAAAATGGGAGCTGGGCTGAGAACGCAGCCAAGGGCGGCGGCGGCCCTGCCCCGCACGGGGTGGTGGTAGTGCATAGGGTTGAATTAGCAGCTTGGTGAAATGACGCAGGAGGAATGTGCGAGTCACCCTTCACACTTGCGTTGCGAGGGTTTTTCCAACAGTGTGGGGTTTGGCGGTGTCCGGACGCAGCGTGTGCACACGGGCGGGGATTTCATCCCGGTCAGAGTCACCGGACAGCAGCCCCGGCGTGTCTTGTTGCGTTCCTGCTCCCGACACGCTTCCGTTTCACCCGCTCCCTCCCAGCTACCGACTCCCAAGGTTGTGGCTCCCAGCCTCCGAAGGAAATTTGCCACTTCGGTTCAGCACTCACGTGTTCCTGAGGTTTGCAAAGTGCCCCCCTTATCAGTGAGGCAATGAAACTGGGACTAGGTAGGCAGATTGAAAGGGATATAAATGTGCTGTTGGGCTACTAATTAATGAAGAGTAAGGGGGTGACTGAATATCGGTGACCTAATCATCCACCCATGAAATGCAGATTAAAAATGCTGTAAATGTTCACCAGGCCAAGTAACATCCATGGAGAGAGAAATGGAATTGACGCTTCATGTTGTCCATTACTGCAAACTGTTAGGGAAGACCTTGAATAAGTTCAAAAATTGGCAAACAATTGAAGTAAATGGACTTAGAGGGATATTGGCAGAGAGTATGAATATGGTATTAATGTGAAGTTTAGATTAGCCTTGCTTTTTATTAAAAAGCAGATTGGGTTCTCGGCAGGTCTATTCCTGTTGATATTTGTACTTGCTATCGTGGCTGCAGCCTGTTCTGCTGAGTACCTCCAGAATTTTTTTCTTTATTTTAGATTTCCAGCATCATCTCTCTAGTTAATGTTTACCTTTTCTATTAGCCCTAATATGATGAATTTTAGTAATTGACATCACTGAAATGTCCAAATCATTTAGTGCCTCAACTATTTGATTTCATGGAATGTAGGTGTTTTTTTTAATCTACAGTATTGTGTGATTGCGATTGCTAGTTTGTGATTAAGGAGTTGAATAGAGGCAGAGTATTTGATTAATAGTAATGATTCTTTGATGATCATTACTAGGAAGCTTCCATAACAGTATTTGGTCTTGTGTGAAACTTGTAAGGAGCCAGCTGTAAGTTCACAATTACATGGAGTGTTATAGCTGTAGTCTTATGCATGTGGGTTAATGACACATTGTGTCCCTCATACAAGATTCTAGATTGTTCAAAAAAAAGCATAGCTTGTTGCAACACTAAATCCTGAATGTTCACAACCAGTGCGGAGTGATATCTGCATTTTACTTTTGGATTTTTCTTTCAGGTGCCTAGTTTGTTTTATTGCATGATAGGTGATCGTAAGGAACCTAGCTTAACATTGAGTTGAGTTCACGACATTCATACTTGCTTATTAGGCTGAGAGAGTTGTCTTCCTCCTGCAGAAAATTAGATTTTTTGGGTGTTATGGGAATCTTAAGTATGAGCTTGGCAGTGTTTATAGACTGTATTAAATATAGGGTTGCACTGGAAAAAGTTGTGCCTAACAGGCAAGTTGGTCTTTTACTGTTCCATTTTTTTTGTAGTTTTTCTGTGTAGGTGTGTTTTGATTCCCAAACCTTGATAGTATATATTGTGAATAAATGTCATTGATATCCAAGTCGGATTTTTTGCTTTAACCTATTAAGTGATTTTAAAAAAAAAAGTGAAAAATAGTTGTAGAAAGCTCGTCTAATTTTGCAGTTAGATGTTACTTTCAAGTAGTGTATGAAACAAAAGTGGAAATTATCCTTGATTATTAAAGCGCACACACTTGAAGTATTTCTTCTGCCTGTTTAATTGGATGGGGAATGCTGACAAGTAAAAATAAAATTACATATGAATAGGAGTGTGGAGAAGAGGAAGAGACTGGCTCATTCACTCCTTTCTTATGGTGCCTTTTGATTTGTGGCTTTGTCAGTCATACAGGATCTTAAAAGTGAGTGTTTCAGAATAAAAGCTTGAAATTGGTGCAGCTAATTTTCTTCAAATTCCATTAGATTAAAAGTTAGGCACCCCTCCAAGTATAATAGCAATTTTTCATATTAAAGGTACTATATAAAGATGATCTTGAAGGCAAACCTGTATGAAAAAATTTCCCTGCAAGAAGGGTCACTAATTTTGACTTAATCGTGCACTCATTGAGTTCTCCAATCTATGTCAAGGTCCGGAAAAAGGCTATTGAGTAGCACCTTTTTTTGGTCCAGTAACTTCAAGACTCGTCTCCATCAGTTATTCTATGTTGTAATAGCATTTTATATTTTGCTACTGGTGAATCTTAATTCCCAAATTTTTTATTTTTCAAATTTTGGAAAATTGATTTAAATTGCCCTTTTTTTTAAAATAAAATGTACCCAGATGCCTAAATCAAGAGAAGTTGTTTCTACAAGCTCGGACAGCGAATCGGATAGTGAAGTTGATCAAAAGGTAGGGGAACAAATATTATGTGAAAAGTATCTCTTTTGGATATTATTGCTGACTTGAGGTCATTTGCATTAAAATGTCTAAAATATGTTTCACCTCTTTTAAGGTCATTCATGTAACTATTGTAAATTTTTAAAATTTTATTTACAGCATGGTAACTATTACAAACACCTCTCAATTCAAGTCAGGAAAGTATTTAGAGTGTCATCAGTTGAGCCATTAAATATTGACATTGTGAATATGAATTGGGATAATTTTAATTCAAAATGGATTTTTTTTACTATCTGGTAAAACATTCCCAATGCTAACTCTTCATTGTTTCAATGCTAATTCTTCATTGCAGATTCCTGGCCTCAGATTAATCTGTGTGCTAAATAGGTTAACTTGATTTTATTGTAATTAATCTTTGGGGGCCTTGGTTTATAGCTATAAATATTATATTTCTGCTAAGGCTCAGAAAATGAAGTATTCTTTCCACTTGGTTGGACTAGTTTCACTATCCCTGACCTATACAAGGAACATTCTTTAATTTCTCTCTCAACTAATCAGCAGTTTTGTTGATGTATATTTCTTGTGACTTTAAGATAGATACATATCTAGGTAAGGATATTTTTCACACTTGAAGTATACGTACCATTTTATGGTTTATGGCTTGAATCTTAACTTCAACAAAAAATGTGGAGAAGTTTCCAGATAGATGCATTGAGTATATGATCCCAATATAGTGAAGGCTATAGTGGTAATTATTGTTTATCTGATTTGTTAATTTTTTTGAAAATCGAAGAGATGTGGAGTAAATCAAGATCAGATGATTATACAACATGTGGCAAATTAGCTATGCCCTTTTTTGACTGTAGTCTATTTTATAAATGGATTTTCTATACAGGCGAAGAGAAAGAAGTCTGCTACGCCAGAGAAACCAGTGAAAAAGCAAAAGAGTGGTGAAAGTTCTGGAGGTTCAAAATGTGCCAAAAGTGACAAAGATGATAACTTATTTCAGGTATGTGCTTTCTTTCAAGAAATCTAAAGTGTATGAGTATGAATCTGCATTTTCATGCTATATACAGTATGTCGTGATAAAGCATGGAAATGGGTCCTTTGGCCCACTGAGCCACTGCTAACCATCATGTACTCATTTACACTAATTTGAAACTAATCCTTTTTGCCCCTTAACATTCCCATCAACTTCCCCCAGATTGTACCACTCACCTACAAGGGCAATTTAGTGGTCAAATTGCACAATCTTTGCATCTTTCTGCACATCTTTGGGATGTGTGAGGAAACCAGAGCACCTGGAGGAAATCCACGTGGTCACAGAATGGGAAGCTTGACACAGCACTGGAGGTCAGGATTGAACCCAGGTCTCTACCACTGTGCCAGCAGCTCTACTAACTGCAACTCTCTGTCCCCTTCAAATATATATGGTTTATCCTAAATACTGGGACTGCTGGAAACTGCCTGTTTGGTTTGCAAGGGATGCAGCTCATCACCCCTTGTGTGACATTCCTTGGCATGATGGTGTTTTACTCTTGGCTTCAGATGGTTATTATTAGATAGAGCCTGGATGTTTACTGGTAATTGGCTTTTGAGTCCTATTTAAGGAAGAAATGCTTTGTCTGGTGGAGCCTTTACTTGTGTCTTATCCATCTTTCAAATGACCTGCGTTTTGCAATGATGTCCTGCCAATTGAAAGTTATTAGCTTTTTTGGTGTGTTGACATTCACTTCACTTTTAGAAAATGATAAAACTGCACTTGCTGGAAGTGGTCAAGCAGCAAATGAATTGTTTTTATATTTTAAAAATTAAGTTGATTGGGCCTTATCCTGTAAATCATTTGATAGGACACGAGTTAATTTTTTACTTGAGTGTATTGGTAATCAAGGTGGTTAAAACTGACCACATACCCAGGAGGATTGTTATTTGCATACTTAAGTAACTGAATTGGTGCAAATATGACTCATTCAACCCCTAGTGAATTTAGATCAATCATCATCTTCTGAACTATTTCCTCTTTGGTTTAGCGTGGAGTTGTTAAGTAGTTCCATTATGCTAATAGATGTGTGATTATACTTGCGTTCATGGTAAGATTATGCAGTTTCATACAATGTTTGATGTGTACTTTCGACACTGGGTGGTAAATAGTGGCACAGGCCAATAATTAAAATAAAATCTAATCTAAAGCAAATTAATTGTTTTGGAATTTTAACTTGAACATAAAAGCAAAGTGTTAAAAATGTAATTTATTCTAGCCTTTTCTCCTTGGCTACACATTTGCCCTACAAGTGACTGCCACCTCAGATCGTGCACCAGATTTCATCTGGCTCAGGATTCAAGGCTAGAATTGAGAAGCTTCTGCTTCACCTTTTTTCGATTCTAATAGCAGAAAGCAGTCAGGTTATTGCCAGCTGAGCTTGGCCTGTAAATTCATCACTTCTACATTTGAATGGGAATCCCAAATTTGCCACAACTGTTGAGAAACACTGGAAATTCCATTTAATACTACTGGCATAATTGACCAAAATTTGAGCCTATATGGAAGGAATAGTAGAATATTGGTTTAATTATAAAATGAATTCAAATATCTGTTCAATGTTAAGGTGTATTTGTGTGGCATAATGAAAATGGTAACTGTATGATTGGGGATATTTTGCACTCCCTGCAAGTGAGTACATGCCTAATTACATACTGGCTTTTTGGTGAAGACAGCTGGGTTTCTTGTCAGTGTGAATGAGAAACTAATTTGCTCACCCCAACCATACAGGATACCAAAACCATCGGTTGTTACTTTTTGGCTTTGTGTGAAGAATGGTTTTGCAATGTTACTTAGATAATTGGGGCTAATTTCAGCTGCATCTTTGACAGATTGGCAAGATGAGATATGTGAGTGTGCGTGAGTTCAAAGGTAAAGTCTTAATTGATGTCAGAGAATACTGGATGAACCAAGATGGTGAAATGAAGCCTGGAAAAAAAGGTAAACATTAGCAAAATAGGAATGAGATGCACCTTTAAACTGGATTACAATGGATTAGATGAGGTGTGTAGAATTGTCCATCAAAGAACCAGTGATGCACCATAACCTTAAAATGTATTTTGAGGTCACAGATCCTAATCCTGAAATAGAAAACATCACAATTCTGTTTTTGCTCACCAATTATTTTAAAAAGCAGTTAAGTTAGTCCATTTTTCCACTTTCTTCATTCCCCTAAATCAGTTTTTCCCCCAAGGACTTCATTCCCTGAAGGCTGCTTCTGAACTTAATACCCACCATCTTGTCAGTGTGCATTCTAAATCTTAACTAATTTTTTCCTATGCACCTTGTTGGTTTGCTAATTACTTCTGCGAGAAGGGAGCTTTGATTCTAAATGTTTATTCATAAATTAACATTTGCCTTTTTCTGTTGCCTGAAAGATTTAATGGGTGAAGAAAAGAGATTTTAGTTTTGTTCTAATTTTAATCAAGAATTGAGTTCTGACCAGTAAATGTAATAAATAATTACCATTATAAACTCTTATCCAGCATCTTGTAGAAGTGAACCTTAGTTGAGGACACAATTGGACCCACATTGCTTTGAAAACACATGGCAACACCTAGCATAATGAGGCAAGTTGCTGTAGGGGAGAGGTTCACTTGCAACTTTCTCTAAAGAGATTACTTCTTGACGTTAATTATAAAATGCTGTTTTATAACTGTTAAACCTTGATTTCTACTGCCAGTTATAACATCTTGTTTTTCCACATTTAGGAATCTCTCTATTACCAGACCAGTGGAATCAACTGAAGGAAATGATTCCTGACATTGATGATGCACTAAAAAAATTATAGAATGTCCATACAAAGATGTACCCTGCTTTTGTCATTGAAAGTGTCTATCTTTAACATTTGTTTTCTAAAAGAAAATGTGTATTTGGATTGCTAAGATGAAAGCACTGAATAATAGTCCTTCAGTCTTTTTGAACTTTATGGGAGTGGAAGAAGAAAGGTATTCTATTGGAGACCGTTTTGAAATGCAAGGAATAGACATGAAACAAGTTACTTACCGCTATAGTTTTCAGGCTTTTGCGAGCATAAACATAAATGAATTGTTTGAACACAAAGACAATTTGTCTAATTTTCAGAAATTGTGATGACACTCACCCATATGTTGACTGCCATTTTTTTTCAATTATTTGACAGCCCACAGCTGAAATATCATCAGTACATCCAGGGTTATCCCTGCAAGAGTCAACAGAATTCTCCAAGACTTCAGAGGCAAGTGGATCTGTTGTACAAACTTTGGTCCCGTGCTCAGATGAGCACAGCAAGTAGGTTAGACAACTGATGAGTTTAATTAGGGTGAAACTAATTATATATAATTTGAAAGAAAGCTCAGGTATTTTACTTGGTATAGGTGGCAATGCACGCTTAAAAACACTGGAAAAAAGAGTAGATTCCTGATTCTATTAGGATAACTGATGTACAAACTTTATCTCAGAAGGGAGAACTTAAGACCATGATTTCTGTACTGTTGGCACAGAAAATGGTCTTTGTTCTGCTATGTTATTTCTCTTAATAATGGACTATGTGCTTGCACCAGTAGACGGACTAGCTTCTGTCCAGATATTTCTAGGGAACTAACTCTTATGTATTCTTTCATAGTTGGAACTTCGTGAAAGATTTTGGAAAATAATGCAATATGAAACTCTTTTTGTGGCACCAATACAAGCGGGCTGAACCGACTAACTAGTGTACTTATGTCTTTTAAACTTGATGGCAATAATCATAAATTATGCAGATATATTAATGAAAATCAGATGATGCTGTTAGGATCCTGAAAGGCCACTTCAATTACTGACCTTCCTTCATCCTGCCAGCCATTGGCAGTACTTCAGGGGAGGGGTCAACTTCTAATGTTAGTTCATGAACTTTTCAGCTGGAGTCATTTGAAGCTTTGGAAAAATTTTGGACAGCAAATTGCTCTTCTTGCGTAGCTTGATTTTTTTAAGATTAAATCACTTCAAGGTGCAAATATTGACTGCAGGATGTTCTAAGTTGTACACTTAGTTAACTAGCTCCTTGGTATGCTTGGCTTGGTTTACAGTTTAATCCAAGACTCACTTTTTTCCTATTTTCCTTACAACATAGAAGGAGGCCATACGGCCCATTGTGATTATGCTGGCTTTCAGTGGATTGATCCTGTCAGTGCTATTCCCACATTTATTTCCCTGTAACCTGT
>JAUZTB010000064.1:33516203-33526922 GCA_034780895.1 Rhynchobatus australiae
ATTTATCCAAAATATTGCTCATTAAGTACATTCAAACAATAATAAATCATTAAGAGCATTAAACGAAAATAAACTATTTTAAAAAATACCTTCCCTATTCTTCAGACAGAGTTCCCATTGAAATGAATGGGGTCTCAGATTCTTAGCTAGATCTGACCTGACATGGGATTGGAAGTTGGGATAGCACATACCAGTTCTCATTGGTAGGTCAGAAGTAGAGAGAGTTAGCAGCTTCTAATTCCTCGGTGTAATATTTCGACTACCGTCCTGAGCCCTGCACATAGATGTAATCACAAAGAAGGTGTACCAGTGACTCTATTTTTGGAGAAGCTTAAGGAGGTTTGGCACGTCACCAGATACTTCTACAGATGCACTGTTGAAAGTATCCTGACTGGTTGCATTGTGGCCTGGTACGGCAATTCTAATGCACAGGAATACAAGAGGCTTTGTAGAGAGTAGAGGACACAGTCCAGTTCATCACAAGTACAACCCTTGCCACCACTGAAAGCATCTCAACAAGGTGCTGCCTCAAGAAGGCAGCATCTATCATCAAGGATCTCCACCATTCTGGTCATGCCCTCTTCTGGCTGCCACTATCAGGCAGGAGGTACAGACTGAAGACCCACACTACCAGGCTCAGGAATAGCTATTTTCCTCTATCCATCAGGTTCTTGAACCAACCTGCACAACCCTCATCCTAATCCAACAATAGAAGACTATGGGCCACCTCTTGCACTACCGTGGACTTGCCTTTGATTGTTTTTTTTGTACTAATGAAGTTTTGTCTTCACTTTCTTCTCTTCACTGTCTTATATAATGCATGTATAATTTATGTTCTGTGTGTTGTCTGAATTTATGTGCCTGTGATGCGGCTGCAAGTTTTTCATTGTACCTGTATCTCACAGTAGCTTTGCACATGACAAAAAATTCAACTTGACTTAACTTGACTTGACAGGTGATTCCTCACTATAATGCTGGGAAATCTCAGCAAGACCAGTCTCCACTGCTGGAATCCACCTGTTACTTAGTAAGTCCTGGATTTGCAGTGGGTCCAGGAATTACTTCCATCCTTCAAAACTGCTAACCACAACCATAAACATTTGCTCTATTCTAATATTTGAGACAAGAAAGTAAACCAGTATGATTGGTAATAGAATCTTCATATAAAAAGACACAAATATTTTTAACATTCTGTTCTCAGGATGGGATTGATGCTGACACATTTATGGTCCAGTAGATTCCTTGGGGAAATCTAGGACTGATGGTAGTCCAAAGCTCAAATAAGGGAAACTTCCAAAACTGCATTTTTTGACATAGGGAATGGAAATTACATTTTTTAATCCTGAAATTGTTTTCAAATTATTTAATATAGCACTAATTTTAATATATTATTGTTTACTCTTTGATATACTAACTCATAGCAAAAGCTAGTCATCAATTATGTTGGTGCCATTGATGAGAACATTGCTCTCAGGGCAGTGCTTGTTTAACGTAACTTCAGATCTTCCTTATCTGCTTCTTGATTTTATTATGAGCACAGTTCTGATGCTTCTTTTCTTGACAACGTCTTCCCAGGCTCCAAAGTCATTGTTCTAAATATGCTAGGATTAAGATACATCAACAAGGAAAATGTCCAGAGATTCAAAGTTTTGGCCCCAACCAGATTACTGTCAAAGGTCTGTTTATATTGTAAAACTATCCTGCAGAATATTCCACAAAGCATATTATTTTATTGACACTTCATTTTGATTTAGTTCCTGTTTAAGTTACTTTTTTTCTGTTATTGCTTTGGTTCTTCTCATGCTATCAACCATTTCATCTGTGATAAGACATTTCGCGAGATCCCTTCCCATAACCTTCTATTAAAAATAGGCACAATTAGCAGTGTGGGACTATACTGGAGTAAATTGTTCCCATCTATTTCTTTGCCATGGCTAAGGTCAGTGAGCTCACATTTCACCACATGTTAAAGAAAGGAAAAGTTTGCATGTATTTCAAGCCTTTCATATCTTCAAGATATTTTTTGTCTCATGGAGCAGACTCCCCCCCTCCACTTCTCCTTTCTCATTTCTCATTTCTTTTTTCTTTTTCCCCTTTTCTTTGAAGCAGACTCGATGGGCTGAATGGCCTACTTTTGCTCCCTTATCTTGTGATCTTGTGATCTTGTGATCTCAAAGCACTGTAAAACAACTGGGGTACTTCTGAAGGATAGTCACTATTGTAATATCAGTAATTTCAGCAAGACTATTATGATCACTAGTGCACTAAATGACCCAATAAACTGTTTTAGTGGTTGAGAGGTAAACATTGAAAGTAATTCTTTCCATGTGTTGAATATCTTCTTCACTACCTTCTTTTTACTTCTTAGTAAGTCCCTTGGGATCAAGTTTGCCTTAGTTGCACTCCAGTTCTGTGGTTTCTGAGGTAACAGATGGGGTCAATGTAGCATCCACAGGAGGAGAGTGATGGGATGGTAGGTGGGTAGTTTGTGATGTAGTGTGCTTCTTTTGCTCTTTACCCTGGGCTTCTGTGAGCTTCTGATGCATGGCCTTGATGTTATCCTGAATGCTCCTTCTCTACTTTGTGCAGTCATAGGTCAGGGATTCCCAGAAGTCTCTGAGGCTGTTGCATGTTTTCAAGAAGGTTTTGTGAATAACTTTCAACCTTTTCCTCTATCCAGATGCTGATCTCTTTATGTGGCAGACTTAGAATAAAATGTCTGCTATGGAAGTCTTTACCATCAACCCAATAATGCATTATTGGTTGCTAGCTTCATGTTTAAAATTGAACACTGGTGCAAACTCTGCCATAACCTGAGAGATCACATTATGCTTCCCTGTGTAATCCTTCAATTGTTGCCCATTGTCTTTAATCGCCCTTTGAACTCCATCATGACTACCAACTATCTTCTTCTTCATCACGTTCTTTTTGCTGCTTTGCTAATTGCTTGCACTGTCACTGCTGAATCTGACACTCATTCTTGTTTCCCTTGACAGCTATTTCCTTTGAGCCCATAAAAGAGAGTCTAATTTGTCTATGAACATGACCAGTTAATTTCATTTTGTGTGGCTAGATGCCGTTTTTAACTTTGTAAGTACATTTTCTTTGACATTAGGGTGTCTTCTGTGTTGTTAATGTCCCACTTAGTATAACTGCCCACAAATCTGGATCAAGTCATTTGCTTTCTTTGTAAATTTAGCTCTTGAATTAAATTGAAGGCAATTTGATTTATATGACAATGTCAAAGCTAATAATATTATGGCCACAGGCCCTGGTATTCTCCAAAAAAGGTCTTCCAAAACTAAGGACCAATATCACCTACAATCTTCTCTGTAACTTATCCGTTTCTCAACTCAAACACAAATCATCATTCTTTCATTATTGTTTAGTTATTTTTCTGTAGTTTCTGATAGAATATTATAGCGTTAACATTAACACTGTTGATACACCTGCTGACCACAAGAAAAACAACAAATAAATAAGACCCATCATCACCTTCTCTGGGCAACTAAGCAAAGATATATTTATGAAATCCTTATGGCTGACTCAGGTTACCCATCATTCCCTCTGCCATCTGGCTCCACTTATCACGCACTGACCTCTGTCCCAAAATGCTCCCCCACTTGGTTCTATCTTGCCCATCATCCCGTTTCCATCTGGTTCCACCCACCACTCACCAGCCTCTATCCCTCCTCCCTACTTATTCTTATATACTGACAATCTTTCCTATTCATGTTCCCTCTCAGTCTTGATGCAGTTTCTTGACCTGAAACATTGACTTGCACCTTAAGCCTCCACAGATGTTGCTTGACCACCACCCCCTGAGTCCTATTTTTATTCCCATAAACTTCCTTAAAATCCTTATTAACTTGATTTATAGATTTATGAATCTGCATTCCTAGGATGTTCTGATTTTGCACCTCTCAGAAAAATGCCATTTTATTGCACTTCTTCTCATATTCCCTCTTATAGACAATTTATGTATAAGATGTCCATTTTTCATATTCCTCTCCAGTCAGACCCATTCACCATTATATTTTTGCTACATGGCCTGTAGCCAATCTCAGACCCAATCTACAATGGGCTGGAATTTCCTTACTTTCTGCAGAGTCATCTTAAATGGCTGCTGCAGGTGCACCTGAGACCATTTTGGTCATGAGCATGCTGCTTGTAATTTCAATGCTTTGGATCTTGGGCATTACTGAGAAAGTCTGGAATGAGGAGAGGCTTTTATTGCAAATGCTGTGCCAGTGCAGAGCGGGTGAAGGAAATGATGGTTGGGTCAGGTGGGGTCATGGAGATGTGGGCCCAGGAGTGAAGAAACTGGGTCCTGAGTCAGAATGGGTTGGCTGGAGCAAGCATCTAGTAATAGTGGGGTGGGATGAGTGAGCCTGTGATTGGGCATGAGTCATGTCAGTTGCACCGTGGGTAAGGAGAGTCAGGTAATCGGTAAGTTGGTGGGTCAGTTGGTGGGATGGCTGCATGATTGATAGGGAAAAGGGTTTGGTCAGATGATTGTAGTGGGGATAATCGGGTGATTGCTAATGAGACATTAAGTGATTGATATATCGTGGTGTGTTGGATGAGGGCAGGATCAGGTGACCAATGCATTGGATTTGCAGCCATAGCTGGATGTTTGCAGGGAGATCTCAATGCAGAAGCAGACCACAGGCTCATTAATATTGCCTATTCCTGCAGAAGTAATTTGTGGGTCACTCCAGTGTGAATGGAAATTCTCATTCATGTCCAGACATGGAGTTGCACATCATTGAATGCCGCTGTACATGCGCAGTTTACTTTGTCAGCTACGCAAAAGATGCAGTGAGGTACCCAAAACAACACCTGATGGCTTTGCATTGCCCACTGTAAATCCCTCATTTTCTTTCACAGAAAAGTTCATAGAAATTGGATCACAGAGTGCACAACACAAAGTTTTAATTTCTCGGCAAATGTGCTTCTGCTTCTGATTGTCTTGATTTAAAACCATCCAGTGAACATCATCTGTTTATAAGTGCAAATATACAACAGCAAATTCACTGGCTTCATCAAGCTTTTCTGTTGCTTCATAAAACAACTCAGACTAGCTTTTGGAAAAATATACTTAATATTTGTCTTCATCCTGATTAATAACAGAAGTATAACACCTATAATAACACCTATATGGAATGATGTCATTTTCATAGATCGATGATTTTTGATGGAAAGACCTTGTATGTTGTAGTTTGACTTTGGTCAGAATTGGGTTCGTCTGCAGCATCCTTGCCAGTTGAACAACATGCTTATGTCCTGATGTGCATTTGAAGAATGGCTGTGGGGCTGATCTGCTTGAGGTAGATGTTGCCTGCAAATTATATCCCAGCTTGACTCAATGCTGCAGGAAAAAGAGAAAAATAATAGAAACACAAACAAAGCAGCTCATAAGTACATTAAATAAAAAAGAGCTCTGATCTTACCTTGGTACAAAATATCTACTGCTTCAGACATTTGGATCTCCTTATATTTATTGATGTATTAATATTAATTGGCTAATAAACATTCCAGTATATTTGTTGCCTGAGCAGTTTATACCAATCATCTACACCATTTTCTTTAGCTTGCTCACATAGCCCAATTCCTTCAGAAGAGAAGCTATCATTAAATTCATTCACAGCCTTTTTATCCAGAGCAACTTTTCATATTTAAGCGTCATGTTTTTAGAAGAGTGTCCAGCTTGCAGCGACATGCAAAGTGCAATAAATTCTAAACATAAGTGGATGACTGTTATTTGATGAAACTGAATATAACACATTTTAATTTGATGGTTTAGCTCTCTGTATGCATGCGGTGTAAAATCAATTCACTTAGGACCTGATGTTTTAGCTTTGTCTCCAACCCCTTTGCCCCTAATAATTTATTGTGTTTTGCACAGAGACTGTGGCCATAAACCCTGAACGCCGGCTATTTTGCATCTGTCCGTCTGTCATGCAGGTTTAATTGTATTATCATTGAATTTCTATTTCTCCCTTCAATTCTGACAAAGTTTGCTTTGTATATCTAGGAGTTTGAAGGTGTTGGATAACTAATTATAATGGTTGTATCTTCTTGGTGAATTGAGTCTTTCATCATTTATAATAATCTTTGTCTCTTATGGTTTTTGAATAAAAGTCTATTCTCTCATATTAACACTGCTAGGTCAGAAAAGCGAAATTCAGCCTGTGGTACATAAAGATCGCCTTTTTAATTTTATTCGAGGTTTATTTTTGCTATCTCCACCGTGCAACGAGAAGCAAACTTCACACACTTCATTCTAATCCAACACCCGACTTGCATTTACAGCATGTCACCGCGGAGGAAGTTTATGCTTTTTTTTAAAGAGATCGTTATTTTTAAGTGTTGCAGTTTAAAGCGAGCAGTATTCGGCTTAAAGGGAGACGAGCTTGCGCTGAGTGATACACAAGTGTATACAATTATGCTTGCAGCGGCTGGACGATGTCATGTTATTTGCATTGCTTGCTGTGCCTCGTACTTGGCTTAGTTATCGCTGCCAACTTGCTCCTCTGCCGAGTCATGTCAAACAAAACTCGTTCGGACCTCGCTACAACCAGAAAAAAAACAACGCAACAGCATCGACAACCAGGTCTGTTTGCTGCCAGTTATATATAACATTGAAAATAATTTAATTTCTTAAAAGTCTTCCCCGGGGATGCAAAAAAAAGAACCGGATGTTATTTAAATGCCACATGGTATCAGATGTAACAATAATAAACAACAGGCATTAAATACCAATGAGTCATAAAAGAAAATACGCCAATTTTACGTCAACCAACTTGCTGTCCAGGGGAGACTTGCACATGTGATTCAATGTGCCCTTCTGGTAAGAGCTGAACAACAAAATACATCATCACCTTCCAGTAACTTCCGAGACGTGTTCTAGAACGCTTTAAGTGAAAGAGAAATCTTAACGCGAGGCAGGGAGATACATTTGCGTGGGAGTGTTTCAATGGATGAGCAAATTGAAAGTCTGTGTATCTACCTATAATACTGGCTAAGTTGGCATGTTGCTATATGCAGGGAGTGAGCTCACAGACGTTCTATGCTCGGTTTTACGTAACACTTCGATTTTGGATTCTCATTATTTATGGTTAAAAGGACTGTGGATTTGGGTTGTGTGGAGGTCACCTGCAGTGCATGCTGAGGGACTGGGAACTGTCAAATTGACGCGCAACAGGGCCGCCATTGGCAGGAGGGTGTAATTGCAGCGTAACAGGTTGCAAGAGGCAACTCAGCTTCAACTTCGGAAATACGGACAGTGGAATGCGAAGCGGAACAGTTGATTGTATGACAAAAGAATGTCAATGGGAAGCAAGGTTTTGTGATAGAAAGTATATCTGTAGGTAAGAGCTTTTATCCTTGTTAACTCTTTTATTCTAAATGTAGAGAGGGTTGAGAGCTTCAAGTTTCTGGGAGTGAACATTACCAAAAGCCTCTTCTCGTCCAAACACACCTACGTCATGGCCCAGCGCCTCTGTTTCCTCAGGAGGCTAAAGAAATTGGGCATGTTCCCATTGACCCTCGCCAATCTTTAAAGATGCACCATAGAAAGCATCCCTACCCAGATGCATCACGGCTTGGTGCGGCAGCTGCTCTGCCTGAGATGGCAAGAAACTGCAGCGAGTTGTGGACGCAGCTCAGCATATCTGGAAACCAGCCTCACCTCCATGGACTCCGTCTACACTTCTCACTGTCTCGGTAAAGCAGCCAGCATAATCAAAGACCCCACCCACCCCGGACATTCTCTCTTCTCCCCCCATCGGGCAGAAGATACAAAAGCCTGAAAGCACGTACCACCAGACTCAAGGACCGCTGTCCTATCCTGCTGTTATAAGGCTGTTGAACGATAAGATAGACTCTTGTCCTCGCAATGTACCTTGTTATGGCCTTCACCTTACTGACTGCCTGCACTGCGCTTTTTCTGTAACTGTAACACTATATTCTGCATGCTTTTCCCTTGTACTACCTCGATGTACTGATGTGATGAAATGATCTGCACGGATGGCATGCAGAACAAAGTTTTTCACTGGACCTCGGTACATGTCACAATAAAAAACAAATTACCGATTTTACTTAATACATGAGTTTTATTTTAAACTGAGCCCAGTTTGTGTTATAATGTTTGGTTGTAGTCTCCCCAGCCCCAGGGACTCATGCAAAAGCGTGCACGACAGCCAACTTGGTCCACTTAACTGAGACTTTACTGATATAAATTAATATTCTCAGGTCTAATCCCTCTCTCTTCCTGCCACCCCCAACTCTTCCTCTTCTCTCCATCCACCCCCACCCACTCCAACTCTCTCTGCTGTTGAGCATATCAATGGGCAGTGGGAGTCGGAGCTGAGGGCAGGACCCCCTGAACAAGTCACATCAAGTAGATTCGATCTTCACTCCTGCACTTTGACTAACATGAACCGTTGAGACAGCAGTGTACACTGTCACAGGGCACGCAGGAGTGAGCAAGTTCACAGACTACGATCTCTGTCTCATCTCTACCTCCATGGTTGGTTTCCATTTTACCTGTAGCTCTTCATTTTTATTAATCCATCGTGGTGTATCATTGGCTAGCTTGTTGTTGTTTTACAGGGGCATATATTTCTCTGGGGTTATTGGTCGCCAAGATAAATATCTCACAGTCTGAGGATCCTGAGGTGGCCATTTGCCTTCAAGCATGTGTACTTCATGCATATATATGGTAGCATGTAGCACAGGTACAGTAACATACAGGTTGGATTATTGTGGAATGGCACCAACTTTCAAAAGTGGACATAGTGCACGCACACAGCTACACCTCGTGTTGAGTGTGTGACTGTGGATGAATGTCTGTACCTCTGTTTTTGAACCTTCTCGAGCTTTTCACCCCTTTCCACATCCGCAACAGTACTTCTAATCAATGCCATAACCCTTTTTTCCTGTACCGTTCACTTGCACGTTGCAGCCAAGAGTTTGTACTTCCCCATTCCTGCTCTAGTTTGAGCCAGGTTTCTGACACTGCTGCGATACAATAACTCCATGTGGGACAGAATGTTTGACCCAGTTTCCTGAGTCAGAGTAAGGGACCCCAGATTTGGAGTGTGAGCAGTTGGTTAGCCTGTGGTCTCCTGGTATCTGAAGGAAGGCACTGGTTGTACCAGAGGAGTTCCTGTGGTGGGTTGTGTAGAGATGGATTGCACTTCTCTTCCTAGGGTTACATCTGTGACATCATCTACAAGGGAACAGAAGAGAAGATAAAGGAATGTGCACTACAGGACGGCAGAGTTCCTCTGGTATGTAGAAGGAATTTCTGAACCTTTTGGTCACCTTTCTCCTGCTACTGTTTCCTCTGGTGGTAGATTCTAAACGAGGGAAGCATGATCTTAAGACTCTTGCAACCACAGCTTTTTGGAGACAGGGTTCAAGATTCCTGGATTTCCACTAAACATTGCTGGTCATTTAGCAGTGAAATTAGGAAGCTCTATGTCCAGCAATGTTTAATGGAAATCCCGCAATCTTGAACCCTGTCTCCAAAAAGCTGTGGTTGCAAGAGTCATAATGTGGCCCAGGGTGCTTCACAGGAGTGTTAGCTAGAGCCTGCCACCTGCCTCCTACTGTTATTGACAGTGTTTTGGACACATACTCCCGGCTTTAACACTCTTCCCTTCTCACTGATAAAGAGATATTAGTACAGGTGGCAAGAGTTAATTGAATCTCTGAACGAACCCTACTGCTTCTGTCTTAGTTGACCAAATTCATGGGGCATATTAATACAGGTGCTGCACTTATTTTGCCATTAATGTTTTCCTCAGCTGCTCCACAGTTCAGGCAACAGCTGGGACACGCTTTACATGCTCCATCAACACCACTCTCCCCCTGCAGTGATTTCCTTATTGCAGGGTTTTGCAGGTCCTGCAAAACAGGAACACGTTTCATATTACAGAGCAGGGTCAAATACTTCACCCCAGGGTACCCACTGCTCTCCCCAGCCTGATGCTCTGTGTTAGTTTACTGGTGAAGAATGTCCACCTGTGGCCAATGGTTCACTAAAGAACTAAATACTAAAATGACGGCAGAAAGGAGAGTAACTGAAACCAACAGGGGAGTCGATGATTATTCGGTCGGTCCATCATCAGCTGCACTCTGAACAGTTAAAGATTCGTCTTCTTCATCCACTGCCTCCTGCTCCCCAGGTATCCGGTATCGTGTTCTTCTCGTCAGAGACGGCTGAGAAACTCCTGGCTACACACGTCATTCCTCCACTGGATGGCTGCACCTACATGGGTCTGGACTCAGGGGCTCACCCTGTTCAGGTAGTGTTGAAACCATGGGTTTGAATCACTGAGCTTCACAGTAGCATCAGGAAATAAAGATTGCCCTGTCTGATGTCACGCACATACTGTGAACAAACAAGTTACACAACATGCAAAAAGCTGGAGGAACTCGGCGGGTCAGGCAGTATCTGCAGAGGGAAATGGACAGTTGATATTTCGGGTCAAGACCCTTCATCGGAACTGGAAAGATAGAGGGGAGGTGGCCAGTATAAAAGGTGGAGGGAAGGGGTGGAGCAAGAGCTGACGGGTGACAGGTGGATCCAGCTGATGGGGAGGGTGGGAGTATTGGTATTAGTATTGGTTAGTTATTGTCACTTGTACTGAGGTCCAGTGAAAAACTTGTCTTGCACACCGATCGTACAGGTCAATTCATTACACAGTG
>JAUZTB010000064.1:35937519-35953093 GCA_034780895.1 Rhynchobatus australiae
AGAAGCAGATTCCCAAGCATTTCTGCTGGGAAATCACCAGTGGGAGCTTCGCCAGCAAGAGCAGGACTTCAGCATTAACGCAGGAGTCCCTAAGTTTGCCAGCACTTATGTAGGTAAATGCATTTCTGTACAGGGACTGCTGATAAAAGCCAGCAAAATCCAAGCAATTATAATTCGAATGTCCATCACTGTGCTGCAGACCTGGACTCCATTTATGGGGGCCATGGGTTTACTGGCATTGTGGATTTATTGAACTGCTTTGTGTAGGTTTGGTGGATGAATCCTGCAGTTTTATCAGCTGAGAGTGGGTGGAGGATGATTCATACCTAAGCACAGTGATGTTGAAATACAATGTGAGCAACAGCAATTTTGTGGCAAGATTAGATGGACTGAGATGTACTTTCCTACAGAGGCAAATTGTTTTACTGACAAGACTGAAAAATGAAATGAGAGATTGGGGAAAGAAAGTGATGCAAGGGTAGCCTGTGTTCTTACCAAATAATAACTACTGATCCTGAGATAAGATTTAGTTAAGTTCTGTTGACTGGAGTCAACTAGTTCCACCTGAGGTATAGAAGCAGTCTATAGTGCCTCCCTATGTGCACTGAAATCATAGACCAACTCTTAATTCCTCAAGCTACATTAATTGTTGGTGTGCTGTAATCTCATCTTTTGAACACACCCTGTTACACATGCTTTATTTCAGACTAACAGGTTACATAGAACCAACCCCCTTGAACACTTTCCATAGAGTATAGTGTTCCAACCCTACAGACTATATTTCCTATGTTGCTTTCTAAGCTTTCAGTCATATCTTATATGTTGAGGTTGTGTATTGAAACTGTCACAGTGTTAAGTGACCTATCCTTGTGGATTCCCTTCTGGACTGGGAGTATTGTTCCAGGTAAACACTTGGGAACCTGCTTAAAAGGGGATTGTTATGATTTTTAATTATTTTGCAACAATTAAAATTAAATTACTGACCCACTGCTGATGACACACCTGATCCATGAAGAGCACCAACAATCAGCATGTATTGAGGTGGATCATACTGACAACATCCCTCAGTGATAGGAGCTGAAACCAAGCTTTGGGAAACATTTAGACATAAGACCATGTAACAGATGTCACCAGAGACAGAATAGAAATCAGGCAACCAGAGGGAATTGGGAATAGGGCCAAGCCATGGACAGGACTGAAAACAGGATATAATAGGAGTTAAAAAAAAATAAATAGTAAACCCTCTCTGTGCCTTTGGGGTAATTACTTATACACATCCAGCATCCTTTCCCAACAGTACTAATATGACATGGTGTCTTAGAGTATTAGGTAGGAAGAACTAGACAGGTAGAATTAGTTATGGGTTGTGAAATAGCTTGAAACAATTATAGCATGTTATGATTTGTTATAATTGTGGCTAGCATTATACCTATTGTACAAAACCCATCATTATAATTAAAAGAAATTGCATTTACTGTATGGGTTCAGGCAGCAAATGGTTCCCCTGGGTTTGCATTAGTGGTTTTTAAATGCAGTATTGCCAAAGAGCTTTGACAGTGTCCATTACAAAAATGTTTTCAAATCATCATGCGTATGTATTTTTCCTTAACTCCATAAGCAGCAGCATCAGAATTACTTCCACTTTCAATACGGTGTCACAGAAGTAGATCGAACAATTACAGAGATATTATAGAATTAAAGAAGGGAAGAAAGGATTGTGAAATGAAAGTTCTTGCACAGAAAATTGCAGCCTGCAAGCTTCAGATCTTTTATGCTGTATTTATGAATCTTGGTGTTCCTGGCACAGTTCAGGTATTTTGAACATATCAAATACATACTGAAATGTTGTGGCTGAGAAGCCATTTTAGTTTTTAAAATGTTAATATTGGTTATGTCTTCTTGTGCTGATCCAGTTCTTTGAATGTATAGGAGGTGATAGCAGTGATATATTTTATATCTATTTCAATCTTTATTTGCATTTTAACCCTGCTGCTTTATTGCCTGTGCTTCCTCTGTCCCACAATGTTTAGTGTCTAAACCTTTAGAGACTTGAGGCACCTCTTTGCCCCAAATTGCAGTATTGCACAGCCAAATGTATCACCGGGGTGTATGTGCTCATTATACTGACCAACTATAAATCATTAGTAAGGCCACATCAGCTCAGACCTAAGAGAAAAGGCATGAATAAAGAAAATAACGATGCTGACTTATTGAGGACAGCATTATTTAGTGGTAATAAAATCCAGAAAGCACAAATTGGGGCACTGATAAGATAACGGGGTCACTCTCTCTACCACCCCTCCTTCTCCTCAATGAGCTCTCAGTCTGATTCATGCACTAAAAAGAAAGCAGCAAGGGATGAATTTTACAGATTAGTACTCTTGGCATATTTCAGGAATCCAGGGACAGATTCATTTTAATGGACGTAAAATGCTGTGGGCTGTGAATCAGATATGCTGACCTCCACTTCCAAATTCCTCATATGTCCTCCCATTGCACACAATTCTGTGCCATTCCTGGTAATTGGAAAATTCACCCCAGAGTTATCCCTGTGGTTCAGTGAATTTATCTAGTGAGATGCTGAGCCATCACGGCACAGACCTTAGGTTTGATCCTGTGGGAACTGTGTAGACATTGACTGGGCAGAACTGTGCTCTGTACAGGTCCCCGTAGTTGAACACCAGCCTTCTGACAATCACTGTCATAGCTTGCTGGTGAATCGTGGGCACTTAGGTGATATAACAGAGTCTAGTTAGATTTTGTGGCACTTTAAATCTGTGAAGAATTAACTATATTCAGTGTCAGAACGGAAAGAGAGATAAATGGAAAAGGACTGAGTGGAAGTGAATAGCCTCCTTATGGAAAAGAAATGAATACTACCCATGAATTAATCACTTATTTGCAGAGCAGAATTGGCAGAAGCCTGGTATTTGGCTATCAGCCTACCCCCATTTATAGATAAAATACAGTAGGCACCTTCAGGTCACCTTTCACTATTTTTGTGTGTATTAATTGATATACAGGAGTATAAAAATATTTTCTACAACAATGGCACCTTTCCATTGGCGAGTTTATGGCAAGGGTGTTTTCAGATCTGGGTGCTACATGCGTACAACATCAGCAGAGTGCACTGCCTGGCACTTGGGAGACACAAACAGCTTCCCAGCACGGGTTTTGGGCTTTATGGGCGAGGCACCTGTGGCAGTTTTCAGGTTAATATGGGGACTGCACTTAAAATTTGCTCGATCACCTTATGTCCATTTTGCATTGGAAGATGGAGCAGGACAACTGATGGTGTAGCCCTCTGTCACTTATTAGTTTTTTTCACCTGTGGTGGGGAAAGGGTTTCAGGAGTAATATACCACACTTAGATAAGTTACAGGGTAGGTATTTCATGGTAACCTTGTGAACAGGGACTGTGGAAGTGATTGGGAAGGGAAGTATCGGCTTCATAAACTTTCCTTCTGGGCCTGAAGACGGGATCCTGTCTCCTTGCATCCCATAAGGAAAGAAGAACAATGGTAAAGGCACAAACTGGGATCATTTCTGGTCCTTACATCTGAGAATAGCAAAACTACAACTGCTTCCTCATTTGGGCCTTGGTTAAAATATAAGTGTTGCAACAACTGATATCATCAGTACCTAATCTGCTTATTTAAAGAAGTATCACTTTACAACAGGTGTCCTCCCTGCCTTTTCAGAAGAGCTGGTTAAAATGAAATACTTCAAGAAGAAAGCAGGACTTCAATTGTGAAGTCCCATGGATTATTCTAACTGCTGCCCCACATTTTTCCTGGGTAGTGGGGTCAGAATAATCGCTTGAACATTTTGAAATTAGACATGCAGCACCTTCAAAGTAGAATGAACATTTTTTGTGATGCTAAAATTGGTCACTGCTTGAGAAAATCCAAATCAAAGTAGATGAAAACTGAATGAGAAGTGTCATAAAGATAGGGGAAACAAAATTAGAATATGTTTTATACAGGAAAAAGTCCACCCACATTAAATTCTCACATCCAGGAACTAAAATAGTGTTTGTTAGTCACAGGCTTCAGTCTTCCCTCAGTGTATTCTGCCTTGACATCTCCACCATTATCCTCATGCTTGCTTGTGTAGCTCCTTATTACCAGGAGTTCACACTTCTACCAGTCTTCATTTCATTTCTTGTCATTTTTGATCTTGTCATAGAGCAAAGAGATGAGGAGAAAATATACCCACAATTCTCAGCTGACAGCAGCCCATCATTTGACAGATTGTTTGCGGATGTTTGCAACAAGATGTCAATTTTACATAAATCATAGGAAGGAACCCACATGTTGCCACTTTTGCTCTTTCATGTGCCAAACTCCAATGTGCTTTTGTGTCTTGCTGTTGGAAATCATTCAGCCTGCTATAGATTCTACTCCACTTGACAGCAAATCTCATTAGAGCAAGTTTGAACCACAAATAAAAAAAAACTTTTAAGTGCTTGAAATCCACAGCAGGTCAGTCAAAATCTGAAAGAGGAAGATAGGTTAATGTGTCAAGTGGGATTTTCATCAGAACTCAATGATGGGTCCAACCTGACAAGTGAAAGTCCGTTTCTCTTCTAGATATTGACAGCCCTGCTGTTTGTTTTGCACGTCTTTTCTTATTTTTATTTCAGTTTTCAAACATTGTCTTTTTTTACCCCTTTTGTCTGCAATTTGTAACCTAGAATTTCTCAAAGCAGTTTTGCTCTTTGCCTCTGGTGGAGTCACCAATATTCTGACCCTCGGTCGATGTGTCTTTCCAGCATCAGCCCATGTGATAGATCATATGTGTTGAAAACATGAGATTCTGGATCCTATTGTCTTTCTTCATGTGCCCAACCACCAAAGATACATCTTTTTCCATTGAGGATACAATGCTAAACTCATGATTTGGCCTTGGTAAGATCCCAAACTGTGCATGGACAATGCTTGATCAGTGGGCAGAAAGTGCTGTGTTGTCTGCTTCCTGGTGCACCTTCAAGTGTATTATAGTTAAAGGAGCTCAGTCACCTTAATGCTCTTGTCACTCTTGTCTAATCCCATGAGTGGTTGCAGAGAATGTGCTGCCTTCCTGTGTTACTCTTCAGTAGTGTGACCACGTTGTCGATCAGCTGTATGAAGCTACTTCCACAGAAAATAGCTCAAAAATCAAAGTGAGATACATCTTTGATCTATCCATGAATTTATCTCCATTAATTTCTTGAAATCCAAGATCCTGTTAATATAACATGTTTTGCTTTGTTTCACCCACCTCAGTGGTCTAAGGTGCTTTAACTTTCCTTTGTCCGATGGTCTGTTCTATTAATCTCCCACTAATGATTCATAGCTGCATAACAAAAAGTCTCATTGTGTTAATAGCCTATTCATAAAACATGAGTGGAAGCAGATGTATCATCTTCCTTCAACGGCAAAGCTGGCAATGGTTGTAGAATTTGATTTTCCTGTAATGTCAAACTGCTAACCATTTTTTAAGCAGTCCACTGTGTTCACTTTGTGAAAGTTTCCTTACGACTTAATAGTGAGTTCCTATTGAGAAATACATTGATTCTTAATATGCCGCAGTAGAGAAACATTTTCCAGTTCTGGTTCTCCCAGTCGCCTATGTGTGCCACATTTCCATTTATGATACATTGCAAAAGAGACCGAGAAGGCCCTGAAGTGAATTCTGTTTTAGGCCACACTGGTTTATTATTATTGGTATTGGTTTATTATTGTCACATGCACTGAGATATAGTGAAAAGCTTTGCCCACTATAGCTGAGTTTTTGCACCATATTCCATTCAACTATGATGTTAAAAGTATTCTTTTAAAACTATGAACACCCAAAAGGTCTAGTACCAGGTAGTAAGGTGAGAGGGGGTAAGTTCAAAGGAGATATGCAGGGCAAGTTTTTACACAGAGAGTGGTGGGTGTCTGGAATGCACTGCCAAGGCTGATAGTGGAGGTAAATATGATAGAGGTGTTTAAGGGGGTCTTAGATAGGTACATGAATGTGCAGAGGATGGAGGGGTATGAACATTGTGTAGGCAGAAGGGATTAGTTTAGTTAGGCATTTAATTACTAGCTTAATTAGTGCAGTGCAACATCGTGGGCCAAAGGGCCTGATCCTGTGCTGTACCGTTCTGTGTTCTATGTACCAAAATACCAGTCATTATGTGCAATAATAGCCTATTCCTTTGCAGCACAAGAAGCAACTTGTGTTGTACAAAGCGATGAAGGCCCTGAATTAAGCCAAAGTTTCAGTGGTGTGAGAGAGAAGGGCAATAACAAAGTGCAGCACAAGTGCTGTGCCCATTTCTTCTCCACTGCTGGAAATTCTCGAATGCTGATATCAGAGACAATCAAATATCACTGGATAATTAAAGGTGCAGAAAGACATCTTACTTCATCCATTCAGGGAAATAGCATCCCCTAGCAAAGTGATGAGCATCCGTTCAAGATTCTGCGATTGCCATTGAATAACATAAACTCATGATTTGCCATTGGTAAGGTCCCAAACTGTGCATGGACAATGCTTGATCAGTGGGCAGAAAATGCTGTGTTGTCTGCTTCCTGGTGCACCTTCAGGTGTATTATAGTTAAAGGAGCTCAGTCACCTTAATGCTCTTGCAGGATCCTAGGAGACTTTCTGTAAATTTCAGTAAGTCCAGAATATATCTGGAAAGATCACGGTGCCAGGCACTGTGATTTCATAATCCAGGAACCAGTGATTCATAGAGTCATAGAGATGTTGTGCATGGAAACAGGCCACTCAGCCCACCACATCCACGGCAACCTATGGGCACCCATCCACATTAATCCCATCTCCCGGCACTTGGCTCATACCGTCCTGTGCCTTAGTGATGGAAGTGGTCATCCAGAGACTTCATAAATGCTGTCAGTGACCCCACTTCAACCACTCTTTCAGGCATTCCAGGTACTCACCAGTGTAAGTGGGTGAAAAAGATCCTTCTCAGATCCCCTGAAAATCTCTTCCCTGTTATCCTAAATCTATGTCCTCTTGTTTTGTTTACCTCAGATGAGAGGACGTATTTCTTGCAGTCTACCCTATCTCTACCCCTCATAACTTTATATACCTCAATCATGTTTCTTCTTAACATCTGCTCCAGGGGCAACGTACCTAGCTTTTCCAGTCTCTCCTCATAACTGTAGCATTCCATCCCAGGCAACATCCTTGTGAATCTCCTCTGCACCCGCTCCAGTGTTATGATATCGTTCCTACAGTGTGGTGACCAGAACTGCACACAGTTCTCCAGTTGAGTCCTAACCAAAGGTTCATAAAGTTGGAGAAAAACCTTGTGTTCAGTACCCCAACTAATAAAGGCCAGTATCCCATATCCCAGCCATATTTTTTACCTGTATTGATATCTTCAAGGATCTTTGGACTTCAAGATTCCTCTGTTCATCAATGCTCCATAAGACGTGGTGTATGTCCCAGCCTCATTATTACTCCCAAAATGCATCACCTCACATTTATCTTGTTTGAATTCCATCTGCCAATAATCAGCCAATATCACTCTATGGCCTGAGACTATCCTCCACTCTATCCATGACTCGGCCAATCTTAGCATGATCTGCGAACTTACTGACCGTGCCTCCAATATCCACCTCCAAATCATTTACATATATTACAAACAGCAAAGCTCCCAGCACCAATCCCTGAGGAAAACCACTAGTAACAGGCTTCTAATTACTAAAGCAATCATCTACCGTCATCCTCTGTCTCCTGTTGCTGAGCCAGTTTTAGATCCAATTTGCCAAATTGCCATGGGTCACATGGGCCCTCACCTTTTGGACCAGTCTCCTATGTGGAACCATGTCAAAGGCCTTATTGAAGTCCACGTAAACCACATCTACTGCTCTTCCCTTATCAATACACTTGGTTACCTCTTCAAAAAATTCAATCGTATTAGTCAGACAGGATCTGCCCTTTAATCCCGTCCCCCATCATTTCTCCATTAGCTTCCCTACTACTAGGAGACAAGGGAAACTCCAAATGCTGGAATCTGATGCAAAAAATGAGCTGCAGGAGGAATTCAGTGGCTCAGGCAGCATCTATCAATAGAAATGGGCAGTTGGCATTTTGAGTCGAGACCTTTCATCTGGACTCTTCATGAGTTCCTTCAGCAGCTCATTTTTTTGCTCCTTACTACTAATGCCAGGCACAGAGGTCAATAATTACCAGGCTTTTCCCTACTGAAGAGGAGGGCCACATTTGCTGTTCTCCAGTCAACAGGAATATCACTTGTAGATTTAAAAATCTCATTTAAAGCCCCAGCAATCTCTTCCCTTGTCTTCCACAGGAGCCAGGGATAGATCCCCTCCTACACTGTGGATTTATTCACCTTTAAATGCACCAAGGCATCAAGGACTTCAGTCCAAATGAAGGGTCACAACCCAAAATGCCAAGAGTTCATTTCCATCTACAGATCCTGCCTGATCCACTGAGTTCCTCCAGCATTTGTTTGTTACATTTTGTACCTCCTCTTTATTTATCGAGACTTGCATTCGACTTTCATCTTCCCCTTTGCTAAATTCTCCAACTACAAAGTCTGTTTCCTTTATAAGTACTGTTGAAAAGTATTCATTTAGGTCCTTTACTAAGCCTTCTGGCTCCTTACACAGATTGCCCCTGTTGTCCCTATTGGACTCTACTCTTTCCCTGGTTATTCTTTCACACTTAATAGAGTTAAAGTATGCCTTTGGATTAACCTTAATCCTGTCTGCCGTGAAGCTGTTATTTAATTTTTTGAGTGATCTATCACAGGTAAATAAAGAATCTTTACTTAATTTGGACCCAAGGAAATTGATAATAGCATGAGCTGAAGAGTAAACTGTTCCACATTTGCACTCATCTCTGAAGGAGAACGGTATCAGACTGCACTAAGTTGTACAGAGGAAAGTGTGCAGTAGCTTTTCCCACCCTTGATCTTTTCTGTTTAAAGGTTTCACCATTTAGTTTCATTCCTCAATGTTATAGCAGAGACTTCTGCTGTGGAATTTCTGCACCGATGCTCCTGCTGAAATAGATGTATCTTGGAGAACTAGCACAGAGACTGCCAGGAATTTTTGTGGTCTTAAAGTGTTGTAGAGCATAGTCGCTTAGTGTTCAGTTTCCAAAGTGTTCTGCCAAGCAAGTCATCATGTAAACACCACACTTATTTGTAACCAAATCATAAACCAACTTTAAAGAATGGATTGGCTGTTTCATATCCACAGTGAGGCTGATTGTAGGACCTATGCTTCTGCTAAATTAAACTTTTGAATGGAAAGTATATCTTCAAGACCTTTTATAAACACTCACCCCTGATGTGGAGGCTGCATTAGATTCCAGTTCACATGCAAGTCTTGATTGATACTCATTCTTAAGGATTTACTTGCTGATGAAGGAAGAAGATCCCTTCCAGTGTTGTCCAAGCATGCCTCCTGGTGGTTCAAATTAAATAACCAAATCGATGAGATCTTCAGATCTGCCTACAGGGCTACAACACTGGAGGATCGTGCATGTGCCCCAGTGCTCACACCCTGCCAAACTATTACTGTATACTCTGAGGAAGAAGGGGATAAGTAAATAATCAAATCTTCACTGCATCGTGCAACTAATGTATTATAGAGATGAAAGGAAAAGCTGTGAAAGCTAGACATCTCAGGGAAACAGAAAGTGATTGAAATAATTAACAAATCCACCATCATCTGAAAGGGAAAGGGATTAATATGTCAGGTGGAGTTCCTTCAGAACTGATGAAGGGTCTCCATGCAAAATATTAACCTGACAATTTTGCTTTCAAATGCTGTCAGAATTGCCACATATTTCCAGATTTTTTGATTTTTATACCACCAAAGATACAATAAATAAATACTGGTTTAAAGATTTTTTGGAAATGTCAAACAACAGGGTTAAAAAAACATTTAAAATGCAACACTGCTATTAATTTGTGTGTCTCAGCAGTGGAAATGCAATGAATTGTGGCATAGCTTCAAAATGCAGCTGTACATAAGAGAATATTATAGTTCCAGTTGCAAACACACAAACGTTTTTATACATGTATTTAAATGTAACTAACACAGAATCTTTTGAGTTCACTGCGTTTAGTTGGCAGTAATCGTCTTTTGTGACATAATTGGTCCTCATGAGAAATGCTGTGAGGTTAAAAGAGATTGCAGTTTGAGGGGGAGAAAAGAAATTGCTCGCTGGCATCAATTATTTACTGTAAAAAATCAATTTCTGGCATGGCTGCAGTACAGCACAATAATGACTGCACTTTCTGATATGTTGGATTTTGCATTCTCTGAGCCATTCAGTGGGCACACAGTAAGACACTGGCAATGGGAATTACATCTGCTCACCAAACCTCAGAACCGCAGCCTGCTTTTTGATGTGATGTGGGCTTATTTTATTTTCTTTCCTTTCATTTGTAAATCATGTTTTTCAAAGCTTCAGTGTACCCCTCACTTGGCTTACACAGGCTGCTTTCTGAGGCTTGGAGCCTCGCCGCTACAGTAGGGTTGTTTGGATAGGAAGGGCTCGGTCTTTTATAGCCTGGAAAACTATCAGAACATACCAACAGAATGACAGCTCACTGTGCCATCTGTCTACAATGGCTCACCAGGCTTTGCTGCTCATTCATTCTAGCACAAAGTTGAGCATTCGTGTTCCCTATTTGCTCAATAGGTTTCACTAATCTAGCATCAAACCCACAGCAGTCCAAGCATGTCCAATATAAGTCTGTTATTCTAACTGCTGTCATGTTTGGCACTCTGATCCCAAACCATCCATCTGCGGGGGCTAGAAAACAAAGGATGAATGTGGGTGAGGACAGAAAGTGAATAAATTATGGAACAAGGGTGGGCAGAGAACACCAGAAGAAGAGAGAGTAAAATTATTGAAGATGTGGGGAGTATACAATTGCACTAGGTGCTTGGAATCACAGAAATATATATCAGGAGGCCATTCAGCCTGTTGTGTCTATGCCAACCAAAAAAGAACTAGTTAGTGTAATCTGAAAGCCCTGTGGTTTACCACACTTTCAGCTGCTAATCCAGGTTCTCTTTAAAGGGGATAAGGTTTTTTTTCTGCCTCTGACAGCTTTTCAGGCAGTGGTTTCCAAACCCTAGCCGCTGTTTGGATGAAAAAAAAATCTTCCTCACCTTCCTGCTGATCCTTGTCTTAAGTCTAGTGACTTCCTCTCATTGGGAAACAGGTCCTTAATTTTAAAGAAATTCAGCTGCTGCTTGCTTTTGGACGATGAAGATTAGAATGGGGCAGAGATGGAATAAAGAAGGGACTGTAATTAGTGGAGAGGTTCTGAGCTGGCAGAGAAAAAGGGAGGCTCGAGGCAACAAAATCAGGTCTGCAAATATGATTAGGTACTATAGACTGGCAAGCAAATATTCTGCAGTGACTGCTGTGTTAACAGGCTGTCTGTTGCAAAGTCGTGAATGGATTAATTAAGAGTAAGTTTAAAATTCTACTTCAGATAGTGCAAAGGAAAAACTTCACTGTACCTGAAAGGAAGTTCCAAAGACCAGTGGGAATTTGGTGCCACAAACATAAAGTCTGGATTTTAAAGAAGTGTTGTTTTCCCTTCAAATAATCCCCTGCCCATAGGTGCATGCTATATCAAAGTAATATCGCACTCCACGATTCCCTATGGGTTTTAAGACAGATTTCTTCGGCAGAAGTAAAGCCCAGAAATCCTCACTTGCAAGCTAAACTGCATGGCAAGTTTTGCTGTTAGCCCAATGGTACATACCGTGGAATTTCATTATTATTTGAGTTTAGGTGAGGTAATTAAGACACCATTATATATTTGTACATCAAATCAGTTCAATTTTTTTTTGCCAACATGAAAAATTCAGCAAATGTGGCATTTCATGGCTATAGGGACTAATCTCATAACACCAACCATGAGGTGGCCTTGCTTAAAAGTAGGGCACAGTAATCACAATCGTACTGCCTGTGTCCAGGGAGTTACAGCTGCTGAGATTCTTCAAGAGAGGATTCCCGTAGTCCAGCTGTTAGGCACATGTGAGTGTCAGAATGCTTCACCAGCTGTATTCCCTTTTGCTTCTGGACTTGAAATGAACTTTATTGCATTCAGCTGAGCAGATGGTGCTTCCTTATTGAAAAAACACAGTGATATCCTTAAACCCACCTATCAGGAGGTACAACACTTCTTCATCCAGCACATTTAGTTCAGCTGATCAGTTCTTCACCTCCAGCAAATATCGGCTTCCACCTTCCCAGCACATTCTCTCTTCCTTTTTGAGACCTCGTCCCACAGCTACAAAATGCACTGGCGGACTTCCTACAGGTTCTCTGAACAACTCTTTCCATCCCAATCCATTTCATTCACCCAAAATGATGATCCATATTGGATATCTTCTGTCCTTTTTGTCCCTCGCAGAAGGGCCATGCTTCACAGCTCCAGGGATCCAGGTTCAATCCCGATCTCCTAGGTTATCTACGTGTGGAATTTACATGATTTCTCTATGACCAAATGGGCTTCCTCAGGTGTTCCAGTTTCCTCCAACATCCCAAACACATGTTGATTAGGAGGTTATTTGGCCACCGTAAATTGCCCTGAATAAGGAGACGAATATAGAATCTGGGGAGATGTGAGGGGAATGTGGGGAGAATAGGTTACATTAAAAAATTAGTGGGGAATGGGATCACTCTGTGAGCCACAAAATTCTCAGTGAGCTGAAATGGTCTCATATATTGTAAGGAAATATGGAATGATTTTTGCAAGAGAAAAGGTGGTTGGCAAACCTACTATTTGCTTCCAAATAGATGCAGCTGTCAAAACGCCACACTCTATCTCTGACAATTGCTGTTTTGTGAAAAAGGACATGAAACCTACCTCCTTTTGTTAAGAAAGTGACTGATCTCCAGACAATGTGTTCTGACATGGGCATGGCAGACAGAATTTCCTCCTTCCGTGCTGCATCATTTGTGATTCCATGAAGGCACCATAGCTTAGAAATTCAGTCACATAGTTCTGTTCTCTTCAGCACATTCCATGACTAGAAGTTGCTTATTTCCAGAGTGGTATACAATTGTGACTATTCCCAGATCCAATCACATCACTCTAAAAACTTGATTGGGCACTGCTGGTCATGATTTCCTTTATGCCAGTCATTCAAATGGTTATATTTTACCCCATCCAATACTTCTTTGTTACGTTAACTGGAAAATTAAGTTATATGGTTCCAAAGAGTGACTGCTACTGCTCACTCATGGAACAACATGTTTTCATAGCACTGCTCCCTCTGTAACCTCCTGGTGCACGTTACACCCTGTGTTGCAAACCTGACCATTACTGGCCTAATCTCTGACCATTCAACACCCCTCATCACTACCCCAAGGCTTCACTCTCCAGCCAACTCCACCCTCCCCATCAGCCACAGTTGGGGTCCCAGGCCTTTTCTCCTATCTGAACCCCATCCTATTCCAGGCCAAGTCCCATCTCCACTGTATATTCCTTCAATGTTTTACTCAGCATGTGAAGAAAACTAACTAGCAGTCAACACGGTCCGAAGCCTTGGGCCACTGGTACTGCTGAATTTTGCAGGCGGACCTTTAGTGCGTGGAATGGGTTGCCAGAAATGGTGGTGGAGGCGGATACGATAGGGTCTTTCAAGAGACTGCTAGATAGGTACATGGAGCTAAGTAAAATAGAGGGCTATGGGTAAGCCTAGTAATTTCTAGGGTAGGGACATGCTCAGCACAGCTTTGTGGGCCGAAGGGCCTGAATTGTGCCGTAGTTTTTCTATGTTCTATGTTCTACCTTAATCAAAATACCCTATCACCATATTTCTAATGCTGCAACTGACTTTTTATGGGCTAGCCTTCTGATATGCTTTCAAAAATCATAGTAATACTGTTGTTTTTCCATTTTACAATTGTTAAATAAATGGAAAGTAGGGTTTGTAGAACACTTTTGATTCTTGCTCTGAGAATAGCTTTATATTTTGCACGCAAAACAAATGTTTGAAAAAAATAATACTGCGACCCACCTCCATTTCCATATCCCTGTGCTTTGATTTTTGATTTTTAAAAGTATATAAAAAGTGTTTCAGAAATCATGGGAGCATATTATTTTTCTGTGTGCACAATGTGAGTTATCAGAGTGTACAAACCTCCACTTTGGATTTAAATTGATGCTGAGTTTACTGTTCTCCTTACAGTGAGTTTCCTATTTCAGCATGCTGTCAAAAGCAGTACTAGCCAGGGACCAGGCATGGTTCGACTAGAAGAAAAATGGGAATATTGGAATCTATTCTGGTCAGGTTTTTGAAAAAGTGCTATTGGCTGAGAACACAGTACCGGCTACCTGCTTGATCCACTCTTAAACACATTTGAAGATATAAGAAAACTATAATGGAGGAGAAACGCTAGATATAAAAATATAAAAAGCAATGCAAATGATGAGTCAAGGGACCCAACATAAATGATTAATTTACTAACATAAGAAAGAAACTTAACTGAAGTATATAAGTATTAACTAATTGCCACTTGTCAACATTGTCAAAATATCTTTTATGCTTCCACTCAAACAGTTGAACACATTCATTATTGATTTTTGGTTATCTAAAATTCCATATACCTGAAGTCATTTGTCCTCCCTGGAGTAGTTTGGATAATTAGAAGTTGACTGTACTCCAAGCAACATATTGATATTTCATATGTTCAGTATAGCCTAAAACCAGCACTAAAAAGGCAGTGATATTTTCAGATGTCATGTCTTTATGCATAGCTCTTACCCACACTTAAAAATTCAATGTGTTTTTTTTATCAAATTGTATAAGGAATATATGACTAAACATTTAACATGTGATTCTTCTGAAATCATGTCTTTATAAAGCACACTAAAGAAGAAAAGCACCTTCAGCCAATCTATTATTTTGTTTTAGGTCTGGGCCTGAAGTATATACAGAGAACCCAACTTTCAGAGATCTTTGCTGTTACCTTCTGAAACACTGAATTTATTGTAGCTCGGGGCCAGGCAATCCTTTGCTTTGGTTACTTGTTCTTAAACAATAAATGGTTTCAAAGGCTCACTCAAAATTCAGAAGTATTCAACCACTAAAACAAGTTTAATATTAAGTTCTTAATACAATTCAGCTGTGGAATCTTAACATTTTTCATATGTGGAACTGTTACTGCTTAGGATATCATGGCAGAGTTATATTTTGGAAAATTATATACAACATACTTTTTAGCTATGAAAATATATGTTTCTTAAGTTACTTTCCATTCCTATTCTCTCATTTGGTAAATAGGCTACCTGGTTGCTACTCAACCAATCAGTGAAAATTCATCCACATTACTTTATTTCACATTTCCTGCATCTGCAGATTTTTACTTTTCAATGTCCTAGATTTGATCTACATGATTTAATTAATCTCTTACAACTGACCACAACGCACCAGAACTGTGAAGAGGAAAGATGAAGCAGTTTTCCTATTTTGATTGCTATTCAGTGATAGTGTCATGGTTCTGAGTTCTGGCCCTCAATTTGGCTCCTTTAATGCCTTGTTGTCCAGCACATGGATTCCAT
>JAUZTB010000064.1:36861275-36871923 GCA_034780895.1 Rhynchobatus australiae
ATGTCTTCAAATTTAAGCAAAGGATCAACAGTACCACTCCTAATTTTTTCCAAGTTTAAACATGACATAGTTTGAGAGCATTGAATCTCTCACCTCCTAACGCTCCAAAACCCTTGCACCATCTACAAGGTACAAACCAGGAGTGTGATGGAATACCCTTGCCTGGATGACTACAGCACCAATTACATTTAAGTACCACCCAGGACAAAGCAGCCCACTTGACTGGCACTCCACTCACCACATTAAACATTCATTCCCTCCACCAGCAGACACTGGTTACACCCACAAAATCCACTGCAGTTACTCATCTAGAATACTTCTAAATCTGCAACTTCAGCCATTAAGTATGGAGGCTTCAGGCACAAGGAAACATCATCTCGCCCATGTTATCGCCAAGTTGCACACCATTCTGATTTGAAATGTATTGCTGTTCCTTCAATGTCCCAGGGTATAAATCCTGGAACTGCTTCCCCAAAAGCACAGTGGAAACACTTTCACCAGAAGGACAGCAGTGGTTCAACAAGGCAACTCACCACAATCTTCAAGGGAAATAAATGTTGGTCGTCAGTGAAGTCCAGATCCCGATAAATGAATAAATAAAACAATAAGTTAGGAAGTGTCCATGGCAAGGGAAACTAGAGTTAACATACCAGACTGATGAGCTATTATCAGAACTCTCACCAAAATCCGACACAAGACCATCAATTCACAACGTTAACTCTGATTCTCGCTCTGGAGACATGGCTTGTTCTAGTGAGTATTCCCAGCATTCTCCAATTATTCCAACATCTGCCATATTTTGTTTTGGGATGCCAAAGGCTATAGGCAGGTAAATAGCAAATATATGGTATGACAAGGGATGGGGCCAGTTAGAGGATGAAAATGGGTTCTACTCATGAAGAGAATGTATGGCTGAGGTACTAAATGAGCACTTTGTATCTGTCTACCAAGGAAGATCATGCTGCCACAATCATGGTTAAAAGAGGGTAAAGAGATACTGTGTAAAAACAGATGAAGGGAGTGACGACAAAAGCTGGTTTTACTTAAAGTAGATAAGTTGTCAGGTTTAAATTAAATGCATCGTAGGTGCCCCAGGGAAGCAAAGGTGGAAAATGCAGAGGTACTGGCCACAATCTTCAATCATCCATAGGTATGAAATCACAGAAAACCTTGTGAATAAAGGATAGGGAGCAATTTCAAGCCAATGAATTAAGTCCTAATTAATCAGTGTTTTCTTTTAAAAATTGGATCAAGGGACTGAGACTGCAGTGCCAACTAGACAGGGAAAACAAAACATAATTAGGTTAGCTGCAATCTGTTCAGAGTTCTGGTACGAAGGATATGAAAACCGTGGAAAATATGAAGTGCAAATTTCCTCAGCCCTTATGAGAGCCACAGCTGGGAAAAAGATGGACTTTCGTTTATCTACTTTTTAAAACTTTAGGAAGCACAAAGCACTTTACAGCCAGAGGAGGACAGCCAATGTATGCACAGCAAAATTCCACAAACATAATAACTACATGATGTTTTGATGATATCAACTGAGAGATAAACAATGACTAGCCCTCCAGGGAGAACTCCTCTGCTCTTCTTTCAAATAATGCTATGGAAACTTTCGCAAACACCAGCAAGCATACAATGCCTCAGATTAACATCTTATCCAAAAAAATGGTACCTCTGACAGTGCAGCTCTCCATCAGTTCTGCACAAGAGTATCCACCTATACTTTTGTGTTCTAGCCTTTAGTGAGATTTGAACACACAAACAAAGATATTGCCATTTTGAAACATCAAAATTAAAGTTAAGGAAATAAAAATTTCCTCAAACATATTGCATTTAAAATGTGAAACTGTAAGACTAACATTTGCAGCTGGATACACAAATTCTCTTGAAACAGAATTAGTTATATGAAAAAGTGAAATCACAAAATGATAAAGTACAGAGGAGAAAGCGGACTAGGTAGTTCAAACAGGGAAAAAATAAGCAATACTTGATATGCATGTGCTATGTGAAGGCCTGGATAACCAGTAACATAGAATTAAACCAATTATTCATTTTGACCGTGTACAGGAAAAAAATTACAGCACAATCCACAAGACAAGAAGAGACAGATCATGCTCCAACACTGATGCACAAATGAAGTTAAGTATGCTCAGTTAATTTCATGTGTGTGGAATTTTGGTTTATCATAAAATCATGTGATGTCTTTCTAAAAAAAAGTCAAACTTTTGAGTCTCAGATGAATATTCTTTTACTTGGCAGGAATCAGGTGCATAAATATGCACTTGCAGAGCAATTCTTCATACCAGCCTCCTTTTAAAATAAAAAGACAAATGCACACAGTACATTGTAATCAGTGCCTAGTTCTTGAAAGTCTAACATTTCATTACAACTATTTTAACTAAGTTGATACACTGTATAGTAAAACTCACCAGAAACAGCCATTGTGTCACTAACCCATGCAATTGAAAAAATCCAGTCTTTGTGTCCATCCTGGAAAAAAAACATCACAAATCAGTTCTGTAGCTAAGGAAACAATTTAGTTTCAAGTTTTAGACAATGATCAAAGTAAAATAAAATATATTTCTGTCCCTGTTGCATGCTTATACTTTTGAAATCAGAAGCTTTCAATTTAATCCATAATTCAAGCCTAGTAAAAAGATTAGTTGCACATTTAATTAGGTGGCTACCTGAAGTTAATTACCTGGTATTTACTGCCAGCAAGGCCTGACTCAGGTTTATGGAATTTTAGTTAAGTACAGGAGGCTCTACTAATGCACAGAATCTCATGCTATAAACCATTGGTTGTATAGCATACAATACTCAAAATTTTGGTGAATGAGGGGCAGAGTTGCCAAGCTTGCATTATAAAGAGAAAAAAAAATCAGTCTAATTAAGAACCAGCAGCCACCATCTAAACAAAGTGTTGAATCAGGGGTTATGAATCAAATCTCAACATTATAGGAAAGTGGGAAAATAATTGTCTGGTGGTTACTGCCGTTTCTATTTCTCTCACCTTAAGAGAGCTCACATTAAATTATACCCCAGTACCTAAAGTGGAAGCAAGATTGATACCTTGAAGTTAGTTTACCTAGATGAAACTATTATTAAAAATTGTAAGTTAACAGTTGGAAAAATTTGCAAGTTAATAGTTGCTAAGTAAATAAATAGTGGCAGTCGTGACTGGTAAGTGTGTTGTGGGTACAGCATATGAATACTGAAGACCAGTGTGATCGATAATCATGACAACAGCATGCAACTGTCTACAACTCACGTACAAGCAAATTGACTACAGGACCATGGTACAGGTGACTGAAAAGAATGTAACTGGAATAAGGGACAGTACAGTTAGCAAGGCAAATAACATTCCCTACAGCTATAAGTGAGGCCCCTGAAAGTTGTATTGCCTGTTCAGTACCAGGGTTAAAGAATCTCCTCAGGGCGAAGAACTGGGAGGGAACAGGGAGTGGAAAGTTCCACTGTCATGGTCTATATAGATATCAACAACATAGCTAGAGCTAAGAAAGAGATTCCGCTGGATGGTGGGGAGGGGGTGCGAGGGGGTAATGCACAGCTGGAGTCTAAATTAGAAAGCAGAATCACTACCCATCTTACACAAGTGCAAGTGTTAAGCACGGTTTAAAGATTGGCACAATATTGTGGGCCGAAGGGCCTGTATTGTGCTGTACTGTTTTATGATTCTAAGTGCATATTAGCATGGGATCAATAAGATGAAAGTTGAATTTGTGGTTCAGTTTCAATTCATGGGACACTGGCACTAGTTCTGGGGAATGAAGCAGATGTTCTGATGGGACTGGGTTTGATTGGATTGGACTCACACCATTTCCCCTAGTGAAACAAAACTTGGGATACAAATTGGGTTTCAGACTAAATAATGTCAGTTTGAGGGGGAATATTCTGGCAAGGGGTAATTTACAAAGTTAAAGAGAAATGATAAAAGCAGTACTTCAGGGTAGTGAAATAGGCAATGACAAGTAGAGTATAAAGGGAAAAGGTATACCTACATAATAGTGCATCTACAAAAAAGAGTCAGAAGTCTAAAATGGTAAAAGATAGAATTAAAAGCTCCCGATCTGAATGCGTGTAACTTTCATAGACAGATAGAAGAATTGATGCCATAAATAGATACAAATGGGAATGATTTGAAAGCCATTCCAGAGACATGTTTGCAAGATAGAGATTACATATAGAGATAGAGATTACTCAATGTAACTACACTGTGTAATGAATTGACCCGTACGATCGGTTTGTAAGACAAGCTTTTCACTGTACAAATGACAATAATAAACCTATACCAATACATATCCTAGGGTACGACATTCCAACCGGATATGCTGAGAAGGAGCCGGGGCAGTTCTGTAGTATGGAATGACTAATTCAAAAGATCAAGATATAAAATCAGTTTAGATGGAGCTATGACATAGCAAAGGAAATACGGTAGAAGTGAGAAAAGTCTATAGAAGCCCTAACAGTAGCTAGAAGGTAATAGAATACAAATCACTAATCAATAGGGTTCTCGCAAAAAAGGTAATGTAATAATCATGGATGGATTTAGCTTTCATAAAGACTGGACAAATTAAATTAGCAAAGGTCATCTTCAGGACAAGCTTAGAGTACATTTTGGACAATATATTGTGGAAATCATGAATCATTAATAAAAACATAAGAAATGGGAAGAGGCAATTTGGTCCCTCCAGCCTGCTCCACCATTCAAATAAAATCACAGCTGATATACTTCTGTGCCACTTTCCTGTGCTAACTTCATTTTCATTGATCCTAATGTTTAAAAATCAATCCATCTTGAATGTGCTCAGCAACTGAGCATCTACAGCTCTCTTGGGTCAAAGATTCCAAAGATGAATTACCTTCTTCCCTTCTGTATTGAATAGCTACATCTTTATTTTCAGATTGTGACCCAAGTTCTAGACATCCTAACCATCCCCACATCCACCTTGTTCTTGAATTTTTGATGCCTTTATGAGATCACTTCTCATTCTTCTACACCCTGCAGAGTACAGGCCAATTTGCTTGATTTCACTTCATATGACAAACCCTCCATCCCATGGATTGTTGTACACAATATTCCATGTGGTCTCACCAAAGCCCTATATAATTGGAGCAAAGCATCATTACTCTTGAACTGAAATGCTCTTGCAAGAAACAATGACATACAGTTTGTCTTGCCAATCATTGTTGTACCTGCATGTTAACTTTCAATTACTTGTGCACAGAGCTGCCCAAGTCCCTCTTAACATTAACACCTTTCAAAACTCTCACCATTTTTGACAGGTTTAGTGTTTATTTTGAGGTTGTAATTGGCAGAACAACTAATGGGGAACCAGTTGATGTTAAATCTATAGACTTATAGGAAACCTTTCAGAAGATGCTACACAAGATTATTTAACAAAAATAGAGGGATATTCATTGGAGGTAGTTCATGAAAAGTTCATTAGGTTGAATGAAGAGGTCGCCTCATGAGAAATGAAGATGGGGCTACGCTCATTGGATCTTATTGAAACACATAATTCTGAGGGGACCCAAGAAGGCAAAATGAGAGAGGATGCTTCCCCTTGTAAGGAAATCCAGAACAAAGGGGCCATGGTTTCAAAACAAGGGGTTGCCCATTTAAGACAGTGTGGAGGAAGAATTTCTTTTCCCATGGGGTGGTGGATCTGAAGTTTTGAGGTTGAGACCTGAGAGGGTTGTATCACTGAATATGTTCAATCTAAGACAGACAAATATATACTTTACAGAGAGCAAAGGGTTATGGGGAACAGGCAAGAAAATGGAGCTGAGGTCAACGTCAGATCAGATAGGATCTTACTGAATGGCAGAGCAGGCTTGACGGATAATATTGGTTAACTTTGCTCCTAATTGTTATGCTCATCTACCTCATTCAGTATAACCAACAAGTCCCTGGTGATACAGAACTTACATCTCCCACACAAACAGGATCCAGAGTTGGCAGTCGATAAACTGCAATGCTGTTTGGGTTGTCTCCTCCAGTTGCTAATAAGGTACGAGAAGGGTTCAGTTCAATGGCATGAATACCACAACCTTGTTGGTCCATGATGGCACTGGGCTGTTCTCGGTCCTTCAGCATGGGAATTTTTGTTATCTGCCCAGTCATAACATCCACCACCAAGAGCTGAAATAATAACAGCACAAATTATGACTCCCTACATTTTAACTTAGGTTCTGTTCTTTCAAAAAAAAAATCAGCAGTTGGACAAAGTTCTATCTAAAATCAGGTCTACTTGTCTGTTTTATAGTATGTTTGGGAAAAATCTCAATTTCACACACATAGGTGCATGATATAGCAGTTTATGTTACTCAAATAGCAGCCAGAGTTCTGGACCACTGATCCAGAAACATGAACTTGAATCTCATCATGACAGCTGAAGAATTTAAATTCAAGCAATTAAATAAACCTGGATTTTTTTCCCCCCAAAAACAAGTACATCTCAGATGCATGACCATGAAATGATAAGATCGCCATTTAAAAAAAATCATCCAATTCATTTGCATCTTTCTGGGAAGGTATAGACCAGAACATGTGATTTCTCACCCAGTCTGGTTGACTCTTAACTGCCCCATCAGCTTCACGAAAATGAGGGAAGGTAAAATAACTGCCTGTATCATGAATGGCATCTACAGCTGATTAGCAAAGAAAGAAAGTATTATGGAACTTGAGAAAAAAAAGACTACATTCTCAGACAGATAAATTATATTTCAAGATTTATCTTTCACAATGACATCTCTTTGTAGTTGCAAAACAAAGTACTAACTTAAACTATTTACAAAACATGATCGTGTAGGCACTCAAGATTAAGTCTGTAGCAAAAGGTTTCATTTCGGACACACTGCCAATTTACTTAACCAAACCTGGGATGCAATTTAGATGCAAACCTTAAAAAGCATTCACAGTGCACAAATAGGATGCCAATGTTCATCAGACTTCCTCCACCCTTCATTATCTAATCCTATCACAGCACCCTATTCCTTTCTCCCTGGGAATTGTTCTAGCTTCTCTCTGAATACACTAACACTAGTCACCATCTCTCCTCCAAATGATGGTGAATTCAACATTCTACTCACTCTGAAGTAAAGAAGTTCCTCCTGAATTCACTATTAAACCCCAAAATAACTACTTTCAAGTCCAGGTATCTACTAATTGGAATAATCATGCAGTGGTATCTCCCAAGTGGAATAATTTCTGTGTACCACATTACACCCTTTCATAACCTTGAAGATCTCTATGATGAGGTCATCCATCATCACTGGGAAACAATCAAATTTTTTATATATGACCACTACAACTGCTTTAAGTTTAACACAAACACTCTACTTTCCAATTTTCGCGAAAAGCCATTTTTTTCAAATGATGTCAAGGTTTTAAGGAAACTTTTGGCCATCCTCCAAACTGCAATAATTGCCTTACAATACTGTAGGATCCATGTTATTTGACTGTTCTTGAAATACTTATGTGGGAATAATAAGGTACAAGATCCTTCTCCTTTGAATTACTCCTTGCAAATAAAAAAAAATGCATTCTTCAAATTCATATAATATCTACCTGGCAGTTAGTTGATGCAAACAAGTGTATAGGAACAGAAAGATGGCAAATCAGAAAAGCAAACATGTAGCTTTCGCAAATGCTTTAAGAAATTCTTAAAGATCTGCTCTAAATGGAATTTTAGACACTGATGAGGATGAATCAGAAGACTCGGATAGCTAATTTCCTGCAATAGGTGCCTGCGTGCATCTTCCAAAGGAATGGGAGGAAACTTGCATCTCTGCTAGATTTGGAGCCAATACCCAGTTGTGTGCGCATTATCTAGCATTAAAACGTGGTTTGTTCTTAGAACTCCTAGAGAAGTAGTGACAGAATGAAGTTATGGCAATCATGACCTACAACAATCTTGCTACTCAACAAAAGCTGTGGGCTTCCACTATAGGAAGCCACCTTCTATTTGGTCCTTGGTGAGGGACAACTAACTGAGAAAAATACAATGGTATATCTAAGCAAATAGTTAGTTTTCTGTTGTACAAACTCAGCATAGAGGGTGTAGTGACAAATGTGGTCTGGTTACATGATAAGTTCGATAACTCTAGGAGGTACAATTAAATTTGTAACTGAGGGACACAAAAGGTTTGCCAAAACTCAATGACTACTACCTTTTGAGAGTTGATATTTATGCTTATATTCATTGCCCCGTCTTGTGCAACATAACAGAAAATCCTGATATTAGCTTTCTTTGTGTGAATAAACACTTGCTGTTAAGTCTGTTTAGCATGACACAATAGTTACCACAATTGATTTTATATTGTGCCATGATCAAGGAATGCCAAATACAAACATGATTTGAATAAATTTTTGATTGGCAGATTTTCCAAGCTTGACACTGATTCAAGTCCCAGTTAGTAAGCATATCTCATGACAACATGTTCAAATTGATAGCCTTCTGGAAGTCCAAAGAAAACTACAATCATGCATGGAGAGTAGGGGGAAAAAAAAGAAATCCTACTCCAAAATATATACATAAAATCAGGGCTGTTTGCTCAATTTTCAATCAATTTCTATTTCCAAATCTGGTAATTGTGCTGTTGGACAGGATAAAAGGATTAAGGATGGAAGATGGCTAACCACAAGTTTAAAATTTGAAGTCAGTTGTTGGGAACTTATTACATTTTTTAATGAAATAAAGTGATTGAATTCTTCAATAAATTAAAGTGAACCAAAGAGTTGCATTCTTTCAAGGACATAACATTAAGACAAGCAAAAGCATGTCTGTGAATGTTAAGCACCAGAACTTTCATAATGGCAAAAACGAGAGCCTTTTTAAAAAAAATCAGAATTTATTTTAAACTGTGAGAAATGGGGTTCAGTAGAGCATAACAACATCTAATAGTCCACGTACTCAAATCATTTAAATCCAAAGAGGTATCAAAATCAGTGAGACTCATGGATCATCATTTTTCTCAAGGGGTGTGAGCATGGTGAGGTGGGAGCACGGCTGTAGCTATATAATGCCAAATCATATCACATCTAGAATATGGCATACAATTTCAGATGCCACATCTCAGTAAGAATTTGAAAAGATTCAATTGTAATAATGTTACATAAATTTAGCAAGTATTCTCTTTTGTAAAGATAACATTTTCAGCTTCTTATAAGAGATGTGAAATTCTGAGTGGCGGGAGAAGTCAACAAGTTAATCAACAAGAGTCAGCATGAATTTGTTAAGGGATGGTCATGTCTGGTTAACATTTGATACAGTGTACATGGATTTTAATAAAGCATTTAATAAAGTCCTATGTGGTAAACTGATCAAGTAAAAGCCTGTGGGGTCCAAAGGAAAGTGGAAAGTTGGATTAAAGATTGGCAGAAAGCAAAAACAATGATTTGTTGAGAATTTTAATAGCTGAGGGCTGTAAGCAGAGGGTTACAGAATGCTTAGTACTAGATCCTTATCGTTTGTGGCATACATAAATGATTTGGACAAATCTAAGGGCTACATCATGCTGCCAACTGGCAGTGTGGTTTAATAGGGAGGAAGAAAATTTGACAGGAAGATATTAATGGACCAATTGAATTTAATCCAGAGGAATAGAAAGATATTGTAGCTGGATGAGCATTTGAAGAGTCTTGTACTGCAGGGCAATAGCCTTGAAGATATCAGCAATGGTAAATACAGTGGGTAAGGTGGCAATTCGGATACTTGGCTTAATTTGCCCCAGTAATAGAATAGACAAATAGGGAGGTCACATTAGAACTGTACAGAACACTAGTTAGGCCACAACTGGAGTAGTGTACTCCATTCCGGTTACTGCAGGACAGGAAGGACATAACACCACTGCAGAGCAGATTTATGAAGATGTTGGTAGGACTGCATAATTATAGTTAGGAGGAGAAAATGTCTCTCTGAAGTTACTTTCTTTGGAACCAAGGTGCTTTAGCAAAGATTTAACTAAAGTACAACTATTCGAGATCAGAAAAAAATTACTTTCCTTAACAAAGGGTGCAGAGATTTAACTTAAATTGTCATAGAGGATTTGAGAGAAAATTATCTCACTCAATGGTAGGTGACGTCTGGAACTCACTGCCTGGAAGGGCGGGTGAGGCAGAAGCACTTACCATATTTAACAAGTATGTGGGCTGAGGGTTGGTAAGTGGTTGGCAAGTGGCTTTCAATCCAAATAAATGTGAGGTACTGCATTTTGGGAGATCAAGCCAGGGTAGGACTTGTACAATGAATGGTAGGGCCCTGGGAGTGTTATGGAACAGAGAGATCTAGGAGTGCAAGTGCATAGTTCACTGAAAGCATTGTCACAGGTAGGCAGGATGGCGAAGGTGGCATTTGGCATGCTGCCTTTCATCAGCCAGGGCATTGAGTATAGGAGTTGGGAAGTTAGGCTACAGTTATACAAGATGTTGCTGAAGTCGCACTTGGATTATTGTGTACAGTTTTGGTCACCCTGTTATAGGAAAGATGTTATTAAACTAGAAAGAGTGCATTAAAAGTTTACTTGGGGACTTGAGTTTCAAGGAGAGGTATGTAGACTAGGACTTTATTCCCTGGAACATAGATTGAGGAGTGACCCGAGAGGTATACAAGGTCATGAG
>JAUZTB010000064.1:37127840-37138984 GCA_034780895.1 Rhynchobatus australiae
CTCAAGATGGATACTGATCTGGGTTGAAATACTATTTTAGGTCTAAATTTCTTTTACAAGCTTATTTTTGAGTTTATTTTAAAAGCTAGGACCTAAAAGTTTCAATTGAACCTTTCCATTTCAGGACACCTATACATACGTGCGCTCCACAGCACCAGCAATAGCCTATGACAGCAAACAATATTATCAACAGCCTGGTGCAGCAGCTCAGCCACAACCAACTGCTGCAGAAGCCTACTATCAAGCTGGTGAGTCTACAGATGTGTGAAGGAATTAGTAATGAATTGAGAGTTTCTTAATGGGATATAATGGAAAAGGGAAGAGTATTATTGGCTGCAAGTTCAATATAGGATGTATGGAACGATGGCTTGGTTTTTGCTGCTCCACTTATCCTCCTCTCCCACCCCAAATTAAGACTTTGCGCAATAGTTGTTGACGGCAAAATATGGTGCAGGGGCTTACTTTGAGTTTGGGTGATATCGCTGATACCTTCAGCTGGGAAAGCAGAAGTACCCATTTGCTAATCTATGAAAAGATCACCAGAGGTATAAATGTGAATTTAAGATGATGTGTTAGAGCGGTGGGTCCTCTGAACCATGTTGAGCAACGTACTACTTTGAAGTAGATGAATGGTAGATTGGGCTTTGGGCTTTGTGTATATAGCTTTAAGGAACTTTGACAAAAAGTATTATTTTTGTATCAATTCTTAAGAGTTAAGTTTTTGTTCCAGCTGCCAAGGCAGGATATAGTCAAGCTGCGACACAGTATACACAAGCTCAACAGACTCGACAGGTGACAGCTATCAAGCCAGCTACACCAAACCCAACTACTACCTTTACTGTTTATCCTGTTTCCACAACTGTGCAGCCAGCAGCTGCAGCAGCTGCCACCGTGGTTCCGTCCTATACTCAAAGTGGTACATATAGCTCAACTGCTGTGACGTACACTGGTAAGAAGTAAAGTAGAAAATATAAGAAGTATGGATTCAAATTTACAATACCAAATGTAAAGAAATAATGCATACTAAATTTGGAATGAATATGCAGTGAGTGGTCCAACCATGCCTAAGAGAAATTAAATGGCATCAGATTTTCAAAACAGTGGATAGGAAGCAAGAGATTAAAACCAAATTGGAATATGAGGGTATAATTGCAAGGGTTGGAAAGTGTATAAAAGGAAGAGATTAGCAAAAATAAACATGAAAGCTATAGAGGGGAGACACTGTAACAGGGAATAAGGAACTGGAAACTTTAGCAATGTTTTTGATGCAGAGTAAAAGTTTTTTAAAAAAAGTACTTGCAGGTGCTGGAAATCTGCAATAAAACAATGCAGGACATACTCAGCAGCTGGCAGCATTTGTGGACTGAGAAACCTTTTATTGTTTTAGACGCCTCATTAGAATACACTGACTGGCCTCGGACCTGAAAGGTTAACTGTTTCTTTCTATGGATGCTGCCTGGCCCACTGAATATTTCCAGCATTTTCTGTTATTTATAGAGTTGTACAACATAAAAACAAGCCCTCTGGCCTACCATGTCCCTACTGAATATCAAGAATCCATCTATGCTAACCCCTTTTTACTAGCATTTGGACTGCAGCCTTGGAAATTCAAGTGCTCATCTTCTGTAGGGTGTCTTTGTTTTGGTGGAATACACAAATAGAAGCAAATCTTGGGTCATGAGAATGAGGGAATTAAAGAAATGTGCACTGTAAAAGTTGGCAGGACTAAAAGCTAGCCACTCTACTGAACCTATGTGTCAATGAAGTTGTTGTAAAGTTAGTGGATGAATTAATGTTTGAAGTTCTATAAGCTTCTTATTCAAGAAAGAGGAGGAAGAGAAAATAGTTAACAACTGGCCAGTTATCCTGACGTTGGTAATAAACCGAATGCTGTAATTTTGTTTTAGGTATCTGATAACTGGGTACTTGGAGAATAAAATGATTGTGTAGAGTCTGTGGATTTACAAAAGATAAATGGTATTTTGAAAATCAGTTATTAGCATTTAATAAGAATGTAACCATAAAAAGAAACTAGTGGATGTGTTTTGAATTTAAAGAAAATACTTGGGTGCCACAGAAATAGTTGTTGTTTGTTGAATTAGATACAATATTAATTGAGGCTTCAGTAACAGACAAAATAGATAAAACAACAGTTTGAGGTTGGCAGATTGTAATTAGTTTGGTACAGTAATGATCACTGGTTGATCCTCAGCTGCTTATTATCTGTGAATGATTTGGATGTAACTGGATCCAATTTGAGTGATTCAAAGATGGGTGAGAATAAAAATTGAGGACACAGGATGCAAGTGAGTGGATAAAAACATTGCACTTGGAATTTACTGTGGAAAAATCTTACCCATTTCTGGCAAGAAAAAAGAAAAACTTTAAGTGATTAGTTACTAGAAATATCCCTTTAAGAGACTGGTGTTCATGACTCAAGTGATGACATATTACCAAACTGATGAAAGGTTATTAGCCAGAAATAATAACTTGTTTCATCCCAACTTGCTGTACATTTCTGACACTGTTTAATTTCAAATTTATGGCATCTGCAGTATTTTTGCTTTTGGGTTATGATATCCTTTAATACAAAGAGAGCATAAATAAAGAAGTCAACTGTATTTGGATCTTGGTAAGACCAAAACTGGACAACTGTGTACAGTTTTTATCTCTTTGCAAAAGGAAGGATATACTTGGAGGAAATATAGCGAAGGTTTACTAGTTTAATTTTAGGAATGGAGATAATTGATGCAAAGGCTGGGGGCATTGAGAGAGAAAGGAATGTCATTTTCAAGGAACTAGCAGATCAGGTCTGTATTTGCTTGAGTTCCTCTTTGGGAATCTAGGAAAGTTTTCTAGGGCTTGAAGGCTTATGGAGGGTAAATGCAGTTTTTATCAGTCTCAAAATAAGGGGCCAGCCATTCAGAACAGAAGAAATTTCTTCACCCAGAGAATGTCTTTGGAATTCCCTACCTAAGAGGTCTGACGGAGCTCGGGTATATTCATGACAGAGATTGACATCCTTTTTAAGGTGTTTTTGGGTATGCGGCAATGTTGTGCTGATCTGCTTCTACTGATGTTACACCAAGATTTCCAAGCCAAAGAAGTGGCTTCCACCAGCAGCTGCAGGCAATGAGCCCTCCAATTTTAAGAGGTGCAGGCATGACATCAATCAACATTAGCTGGCTTCAATCAAATGCAGTTGTCACTAAACTGAACCTTATGGTATGCACTAGAGCAATATACAGCGTGGTTAAAGTTATGAGTACTGTGATTACAATAATGTAGGTGAATGAATGGTCCCACTCCATGGAGCACAGGTCAATCACATATAGCATTCCTACATTGTTGACCCAGCACACTTCCTAGCAGTAAGAGATTTAGCCCAGAAGGTATCCTTTGAAGAGTGTTGTTTTCTGTCTTTTGTACATGACCTGTTCCCGGGCCTACGATGGAAATCTGAACTACTTGTTGGGATCTACAGGATGGTCTGGAGAGCATTTGGAATTTTGGAATTTGCACTTCATGACCTTTTGTAAAATTTGATCTCCTCAACTGAATACACTGGTTTCCTGCAGCAGCTTGGTTGACTTTGGGACCATAGTGGATTGTGCCATCTTTATTTTGTAAACAAAATAACATTGTTGAGTGATGGGCTTGCATCTTTTGGAAATGTGCATCATTAGTTTGCATCTAGATAAAAATTAATGGTTTATGATGTACTAGATTGAAACAGCAGGCTTTATTTTTGAAGTGGTTTGTTTAATGTATAGATTTTGACATTTACTTTGTTAATTTGTGGTGTATTCTGGAGATGTCTTCTCACTGCTGACTTGAAGGAAAGGTACATGGCAACTTGAGCCTTTTGAGTTTGGTTTCTTAAGTGGATTCTTTTACGTTGGGAATCAAATTTCAGTTTTTAATCAAATAGTGCGAAATCAAGTTTGCATACAGAATTTGAGGTGAATTATTTCCCATGGCCTATTTTGTATTTTCACATACACTGATTTATAAATGCTTGCTCTAATCCCCCTTGATTGAGTTGAATGGTAATATTCTCCATTATAATATGAAATTCATGACAAAGATTAGATAAAGATTCTTTATTAGTCACATGTACATCAAAACACAGTGAAATGCATCTTTTGCATAGTGTTCTGGGGGCAGCCCGCAAACGTCGCCATGCTTCTGGCACCAACATAGCATGCCCTCAACTTCCTAACCTGAACGTCTTTGGAATGTGGGGGGAAACTGGAGCACCTGGAGGAAACCCACGCAGACACACTGAGAACGTACAAACTCTTAGACAGCGGTGGGAATTGAGCCCAGGTTGCTGGCACTGTAATAGGATTACGCTAACCGCTACGCTACCATGCCTGCACTTCAAGCTGCACTACCATACAGCTGGAAGAAAAAGTCAGTGGGTCATCAGTTAATTCTAATGACATCACCTACGAAGAACATGTGATGTAACAGTTGTGTACACTGTGCCTAAGTGTTTCTGCTGAATTATTTTTGATTAAATGGGTAGCTATTTATGATCATCAATGCAATTATTTGATTTCCCCCAAATGAAGGGGAAAGAAGGTAGCTCCTTCTTTAATGGGCCAGAGAATTGAACCGAGAATTCTGGTACTCTGTGTGATGCTTTTCTGGCTTCAAGATGAGCACCCTACAGATATTAAGAAATGTTTTAACACTATATCAGGCGTTTATGGGTTTTCATATGTTTATAATCTTTCTCTCAACTAAAATACTCCTGTGTTTGAAAGCTTGAAGTTCTCCGAGGGAATGATAATTGGGTTATGGTTTTTTGTATATTAAAAAAAAAATTTGTATTTTATAGGAGCTACATATGCTGGATATGAAGCTGCGGTATATTCTGCTGCATCTTCCTATTACCAGCAGCAGCAGCAGCAACAACAACAACAACAGAAACAAGCTGCAGCTTGGGCTGGGAGCACTTTCACTAAGAAAGTTCCTTTCCAGAATAAGCAGAAACCAAAGCAGCCACCTAAGCAACCTCAGATCCATTACTGTGATGTTTGTAAGATCAGTTGTGCTGGGCCACAGGTAAGGATGTATTGAATTCTAAATTTGTCAGTGTTGGTTTATGGTTCACAGTTGAATATTCTGATTTTTTTTTATATATATATTGTATACACTGGACATAATGTCAAATATCCAATTAATTTTCAACATGAATTGGTCTTTGCAATCTTTCCGAAGCAGGATTTCTTTTCTGTTGCTTATAAAGCTCGAATGTTTAGAAATTGGTCTGTGTGAAATGCAACAGATGAGTTGGAAGAAATTTTAGACACGTAGTATAGATGAATGGCATTATTTCAGCATAATTGATAGCTTTCCGGTGATGGTACTGGAAGGCAAGTGTTCAGCACCACAGCATGTTTGTTTCTGTAGTCTTTTCCACATTCAAGCTTTAAGCAGTTTCTATAATTCCCACACACACGTCACCACACCACACATACACTTGTATGTTTACTGGAATCTGGGTGTTGCTGGCATGACCAGCATTTATAGCCTGTCCCTGATTGTCCTTGAGAATGTGGTAGCAAGCTGCTGCCGCATTGCTGTTGGGTAGGGTGTTCCAGGATTTAGACCTAGTGATGATGGAGTAGTGATGTATTTCCAAGTCAGGATGTGCCAGCTGCTACTTGTCCTCTTTGGTGGTATACGTTGTGGGATTGGGAGATGATGTTGGAACAACCTGAGCGAGGAACTGCAATGTGTTCAGTACATGATGCAGCCACCTTGTGCTGTATGTGGAGGGAATGAATGCTTGGGATAATGTAAGGGTTGCCATTCAAACAGGCAGCTCTGTCATGGATGGCACCAAGTTCTTGAGAGCTGACAAAGCTGCACTCTTCCAGGCAATTGGAGAGAATACCATCATGCTCCTAACTTAGACTTTGTAGCTGGTGGAAAGATGTGTTACTTGCCACTTACCAGCCTGTGCTCAAGTGTTGGTTGCCCCTGCCGCATGCTAGTTCATTTGCTGAGGAATTGTGAATGAAATCGAATGCTGTGCAATCATAAGACCATAAGAAATGGGAACAGGAGAAGGCCATTCAGTCCCTTGAGCCAGCAATGCCATTTAGTAGGATATAGCTGATCAAGTCTATTTTCCTGCCTTTTTCTCATAACCCAAGATTCCCTTACTGACTAGAAATATGTCCATCTCTGCCTTAAATATACACAAGGTTCTTCCCCCACAGAACCCTGTAGAAAGGAGTTCCAAAGACTTGCAGCTCTTTGAGAGAAGAAATCTTAAATGGGTGCCCCCTTATCTTGAAACCATGCACTCTGGTTATAGGCTGTCTCATGAGAGAAAATATCCTTTCTAGCACCTCATTAACTATCCTCTCCACTTCTGACCTTGTGATGGAAGGAAGGTCCTTGATGAAGTAGCCGAAGAGGGTTGGATTCAGCTCACTGCCTTCTGGGGTTCCTGCAGTGATGTCTTGGGGCAAGACTCATTGACCTCCAACTACCACTGCCATCTTCTTTTGCACAAAGTGTGATACCATTCAAGATGAAATGGTTTCTCTTTGTTGACCATGGCCTTCTGTTTTACCTGGATTCCTTGATACCACACTCTATTGAATACTGCCTTTGTGTGATAGGGAGTCTCTCACTTAACCTCTGAAGAATGTAGGTTGTGATAGTGTAGATTGCTGCTGCTGATACTACACAGTCCCTCATGGATGCCTGGTTTTAAGTATCCCATCTGTAGTGATGCCACGAAAACTTGAAGGTTCTTCTCAATATGAAGATGGAACTCCACCTCCATGAGGACCATGCAGTCATCACTTCTACTTGGTCTATAATGGACTGAGGCTTCTGTCACAGGTAGATTGCTAACAACGATGAAGCAGGTGATCTCTTGTGTTAGTTCACTCACTTTCTGTTGCAGACCCATCTAGCAATTGGGTCCTTCAGGACTCTGCCATCCCAGTAGTGTTGGTACCACCAAACCAATATTGATGATAGACATTGAAGTCCCCAACCTAGAGTACCTTCTGTGCCCTTGCTACTGTCAGTTCTCTTTCCAAATGTGGAAGAATATTAATTCATTAGTTGAGGGGGCGGGGAAGGTGGCAGTTGGTACAGTGTCTTGGTTGTTTGGATTCAGAAATCACTTGTTCTTAGAAGACAGAGGATAGTGGTCAATGGGACTTATTCTGGCTGGAGGTTCATGACTGGTGGTGTTCTGTAGGGATTCATACTGGGATCTCTGCTGTTTGTGATGTGTATAAATGACTTGGATGGAAATGTGGATGGGTAGGTTAGTAAGTTTGATGACACAAAGATTGGTGGTGTTGTGGATATTGTAGAAAGTTGCCAAAGGATACAGCAGGATATAGATTAGTTGCAGATATGGGTGGAGAAATGGCAGGTAGATTTTAATCCAGGCAAGTGCAAGGCATTGCACTTGGGGAGATAAAATGTAAAGGGAAAGTACACAGTTAATGGCAGGACCTTTAACAATGTTAATGTACAGAGGGATCTTGGGGTCCAGGTCCATAGCTCCCTGAAAATGTCTGCACAAGTTGATAGGGTGTTAAAGGTGTATGGCATGCTTGCCTTTATTAGTCAAGGCATTGAGTTCAAGAGACAGGAAGTTGCAGCTTTATAAAACTCTGGTTAGGCTGCATCTACAGTTTTGTCTTCAATTCTGGTTGCCCTATTATAGAAAGGATGTGGAAGCTTTGGATAGGGTACAGAAGTTTACCAGGATGCTGCCTGGACTAGGGGACATGTGCTATAAGGACAGGTTGGACAAACTATGGTTATTTTCTCTGGAGTGGCAGAGGCTGAGGGGTGACCTGATGGAAGTTTACAACATGATGAGAAGCATACAGCTGGTATCTTTTTTCCCCAGGGTTATCGAATATCTAACATGAGAGGGCATGCATTTAAGGTTATTTTGGGGGGTAGGGCAGAGAGATCAACGGAGATGTACTGGCCAAGTTTCTTTTTTCACAGAATAATAGTTGACTGGAATGTGCTGCCGGGGGTGGTGGTGGAGACAGATATGGTAGAGGCATTAAAGAGACTCATGAATATGCAGAGAATGGAGGGATATTGATCATGTGCAGGCAGAAGGGATTAAGTATCATTAGCTCAATTAGTTCAGCACAACATCGTGGGCCAAAGGGCCTGTTCCTGTGCTGTACTGTTCTATGTAATACACAAGACAAATGAAGAGGTTTAGGCAGGTTTCAAAGATTGGAAATGAAAAGAGGGAATGGTTGTTTCTTTTGATTATTTGGAAATTGTTCACCAATTACCAGAGCATAGAGTGCTTTGTCACAGAGTGAATGAGGCAGGGACAATTTTATGGAAGAAGGTTAAGTTAGATAAATATTTGTTTTAGAAGAACGAGGGAAGGTTGTGGAATTGTGTCATTTGTTTTGAATCTATGAAGTCCCAGAGCAGCCAGTCATTTGCCATCTGTGCTGTAAATTTGTTCCTCTTGAATGCAACAATTCAATTTACTTTCACCAGCCTTAAATTGGAAAAGTTATTTGTTGCTTAACAATCAGGAAGAAAATCAAACTTTCTACTTCCTCAGACTTACAGGGAACATTTGGAAGGACAAAAACACAAAAAAAAGGAAGCTGCTCTCAAAACTACTAATCAAAGCAGCAATGCTGGAACAGCTCGAAGCATTCAAAATCAATTGCGTTGTGAACTCTGTGACGTCTCTTGCACTGGAGCTGATGCATATGCAGCTCATATTCGTGGAGCAAAGCATCAGAAGGTAAATTATCATTTGCATTTATATAACCAAGAACATTTAATTTAAAAAAAATTTTTTTTAATTTTATTTACAGTGTGGTAACAGGCCCTTCCGGCCCAACGAGTCCACGCTGCCCATTTTAAACCCCAAATTAACCTACCCGTACGTCTTCAGATTGTGGGAGGAAACCCATGTAGACACGGGAGATTATACAAACTCCTTACAGACAGCGACGGGAATCAAACCCCAATCACTGGCACTGTAATAGCGTTGCACTAAACGCTACGCACCGTGCTGCCCACAGAAATAGATGGCACTTTAAAATACTGAGATTAGTGGATTAGTAATTCCACTAATCTCACTATTTTAAAGTGGATTAGTTAAACTTGGGCAATTATGAGCAGTGGGTATGGGTCCGATATGAAATAAATTCAACCACTCTTAAGCCCACTCTTATGGAAATGGGTAAATGCTACATAAGAGTCTAGAGATTGACACAAGCTGGAAGTACCATTGACAGAAACATTTCACACTGGTTTTGAGCAGGTGCTCTTGTAAGCTTGGCTCCAGCTCAGAATACATGGAGCTCTGTTTGTCATCTCATGACTTGGGAGTGACTTTATTACAACTGTGGAAAGGGGAAAGAGGCGAAGTTTATGACTAATTTTGAACAGTGAAGTAACAGCTAGGGGAGTTGGGGACTGAGGTGGTAGAAACAGAGTCAGAAGTGATGACACATCAAGAAGTCACCAGCATTTACAGCTTCCTCATGGGGAACATTCCAAATGTTCTAACCTTATTAGATGTTGCTATTAATCGTTGTTCCTCTTTGTTTGATGTGATGACAGGAACTTTACAGAAAGGTTCGTAAGTTTCTTTCTGCTGTAAGACAAACAAAATTTAAAATCTGAAAGCTTTCCCAAACATTAAAAACAGAATGCATAGCTCACTTTAGGGACATAATTTCTAAGAGCAGTTATTGAAACAGGCAAAATAAAACATTAAAAATTGAGGCAATGACACAGATCCAGGACCCCAGACACACTCCGAGTGAAGGAGTGATTTACTTGCACAATTGTATTTTCTTACAGAGAGGGAGGGGGAAAAAAGGCACTTCCTGACATGGTAATGACATTCCTGGTCAGGACCACGAAATAATCCTCCCAATTTTCTGTTCTTATTCCTCCTCATTTTGTGTGGTTCTGTCAGGGTTCCTCCAGAGTTACCTTGTGTGGATGGTGAAAAGACGAAGCTTGTCCAACCTTTCCTCAATCTCACCCCTCACACCACAGAGACTGGTCTTGATAGCCCATGAATGAATCATCCCCAGGACATTGCCCTTGCATCCCCACGCAAAACGCACAGTGCAACCTGAACAGGGCTCAGAATAAAGAAATCACACCAGTAAACTCACTAATCCAACAATCTTGGGCGGCATCAATTGCACAGTTATTGGCTATGTCATGATCTCCACTCATTGGCTATGCATCCACCCTGGTTCCAACTGCTATTGCAAGAGTCCTGTTTGAATACGAAGTGCACTATAATTCCCAAATCTAATCAAACCCAATAATGCCCTTTCTTTCAATCACCCCCACTGTTATACACAACCTTCTGGTTTGTTGTTCCTATTGCCCATAACCTTGCCATGATGTCACACTAACCTCCATTACCCTTATCATTGCCGACATGTTAGCTATCCACTCCAACTTGTCAAGATTAACCTACATCTGCAACTCCTCCACTCTACAATAACAATCTCCTCCAGCACTCTACAGGTTCCATTCCTCCGACAGCAACACCCTGCTCACCCTTGCACTAAAAAGCCTGTGCTCATATTCTTCCCGAAACTCTACCCCTTCCTCTCTCTCTCCTTTGAAAGACTTTCTCAACACCAATCTCCTCAGCCAAGCTGTAGTTGTATCTTCTAAACTCTTACTTTGTGATGCAGTGTTTGTGAAGATCCTCTTGTGCATTTTAAGTGCCTTAGGGTGGTTCCTTAAGTTCAACAACCGTTGCCCAGCAATGACTGGATACTTTGGCTTTATTATCATTCCCAGAGCTCCTCCAGTTTCTCTTCTAAATAATTAACACAGTGTACGTTTTTCTCCAGAGCAGAACTGCAATTCACCAGGATGATAATGATGATGTGACGAATTACACACACCTTCAGTATGTTGTTTTGAATTCAGATTTATCATTCCTGTGCCTGCTAACATTAGCTTCTGTTCAGTTAGAGGTCAACATTAAAATTCCCATCCCATTTTCATACATGTTTATGCTCTTGCCTCTCACTTCAGTCTTTTCCAGTTGGCCAAGGTCTCTCTGCCCTGTCAATTCTACCCCTTAAGCGCCTCCTTTCGACTGAGCTTTAGGTCAC
>JAUZTB010000064.1:37289689-37299833 GCA_034780895.1 Rhynchobatus australiae
CCCTCCCTCTCCATCTCTCTCCTCCCCATCCCTGCCTCTGCCCCTCCCGCCCAGCTGCAGCTTTAAGCCCTCGGCGCGGCCTTTGCCACATCCCTCTGTGACGTCACGCGGGCCTCCCCGCCGCCATATTGCTGGGCAGTAACCCGGTTACGGGCTGCTCGCTCTCCGGGCATTTTCATTCCCCTTCCCTCTCCCACCACCGAGCGAGAACAACCGCTCACATCCCCTCCTCCCCCACCCACCAAACCTCAGTATTAACTTTATGAAAGCCCCACTGCTGACTGGGAGAAGCAGCAGCGGCCGCCCTCGATCCTCCTCGAACCATGTCGACTCTCACCCAGCGGAGTTCCGGCCTTGTCCAGAGGAAAACCGAGGCTGCCAGGAACGCCGAGAAAATCCCCGAGGACGACGAGGACCGGAGGGATGAGCAGGACCAGGAGGACGACAAGTGCGACTCCAAAGAAACTCGCCTCACCCTGATGGAGGAGGTCCTCCTCTTGGGCCTAAAGGACCGGGAGGTCTGATTTGTTTTATTAAGCTTCACTCTAGATGGAAAAAATATATATTTTTTGTTTTGAAAAAAATGGTGCTGTTTTATTTGTGTACGGGTAGGGTTCCAGCAGTGTTACAGTCAGCTTAACCTCGCTTAACGGAAGAACTTTAGGCGAGAGGTGGATTTTTTTTAGCGGTGATTGACGTACGTATTAGCCAATGGTGATAGAGAATGGGGCTGTAAAAACACGTGGCATGGAATTGGTCCAATGGGAGTGAGGGGAAAGCGGGACTTGCGTGAGTGTGCTGCGGTTGGCTGTGAAAGTACACAATCCCCGCACTCGGACTCGGCAGCAGCCCAGCCGCTAGGTGCTGCTGATAACAGTGTCAATAATAACCGTGCAAGGGATCTGCCGTCAGATGGGCAGCTCCTGGTATTTACTTCTTGATGGGGCGGTGAAATGAACAGAGAATTAAAATAAATAAAATTCTGTAATTAAAATGAAGAAAAGCTCTGGACTGGGGTGGTTTTGAGTAGAGGTTCTTGAATACAGATATGGTAACAGATCATTTCATGAAACACTTTTTCGTTCGTTACAAAAACTTTTGGATTCTATGTAAGAACGTAGAGCAGGAATAACTCATTCAACCCTTGCACCTGCACCACCATTCATAAAATCACAACTGTTCTTTTGCCTCAGTGTCACTATCCTGCACTAATTCCAGATCCTCGATTCTCAATGTTTTAATATTTATCAATGTCTGTCTTGAATACATGCAGTGACTGAGCCTCCACAACCCTCTTGAGTAGCAAGTTCCAAAGATTCATTACTCTCTAGGTGAATAAATTTTTCTCATCTCTGCCCTGAATGGCCAGCTCCTCATCTTGAGAGTGTTCAATACACTCCACCCACTCAAGTGAAATATCAATATGAAGTTTGACCTAGTCAAACCCCATAAGGTTGTGTATGTTTCAATGAGATCTCCTCTCATTAATTCCAAATCCCAATATGGGCTCAGTCAGTTTAATCTCTTTTGCCACTATCCCAGGTATCGCTAGCAACCCAGGGTCAATTTCCAGCCGCTGTCTGTAAGGAGTTTGTATGTTATCTCTGTGTGTTTCCTCCGGGTGCTCCGGTTTCCTCCCACATTCCAAAGACGTACGGGTTGGGAAGTTATGGGCATGCTATGTTGGCACCGGAAGCGTGGCGACATTTGCGGGCTGCCCTCAGAACATTCTATGCAAAAGATGCATGCATTTCACTGTGTATTTCGATGTACATATGACTAATAAAGATATCTTAGCAATTTTGTGAACTTTCACTGTACATCCATTATTTAAGTCCTTCCTTAGTTACAGGTCTCATATCCCAAACTATGTTTGAGAAATAACAACAAAAAAGAGGACATTGCAACCTTTGTGGATAGAGAAATGTTAAAACTTTGCTTCCACAAATGCTGCTTGACCCCCTGAGTATTTCTAGCATTTTCCATTTTTATTAAATTTTTACTGTATTTGTAGTTTTTTGCTTTTTGGCCATATTCCAGATATGGTCTCACCAGGGCCCTATGTATCTGGAGCAATATGTCTCTCCTCTTCTACTCAAATCTTCTTGCAATTAAGGCCAGCATATTGCTTCATTGTTAATTGCTTCTTGTACCTGTATGTTTATTTAGAAATGCCCTAAAATTTGGCATTAAGGGAGGCATATTGGGAGGTAGCAATTTGAAATCTTGCAATATCTCCAAACCTTGCCATTTTTGTGAAATTTCTGAACTTTTAACAGGAATTGTATAGTTTAACATACTTCAGCAGTGAGGGATCTAGATTTGCCATACAGGCACTTTGCTTGCTATTATACTTAAAAAAAAGCGTTCAATGAAATGTTATTTTTAAGTGTAGTGTCAATAAAATTTTGAGTCTGGTATTTTTATTTATTTTGTGTATTGTAGAATGAATTTTCAATTTTTTTTCTAAAGCTAAATCCAAAAGTAGAATGAGACTGATCAGATATCTTGTTGGTTATATAACAAATGTGATTATTGATTATTTTTCCATAAAGATTTTTTGCCCCTTTGTGGTTGTAGTACTTCAACAAATTACATGATCATAGCAAAATTCACTTAGAAAGATGTTTGATTTGAATGACATTTATATTTTTTTCTATTTCTTGAATATCTTCCTTGCACAACTTTCATCCACACATTTAGAAAACCTCTACAAAGCAAGTGTTTTGCTGAGAATTATAGGGTCAACTAATGTAGGATTACAATTGCTTAAAAACTGTGCAAAAAATGCTCATGAACTATTTAAATGAAAACAATTAATTTGTTCAGGCACTCTCCTGTGCTGCAACACTTTAATGTTTGTTGTGAATTTCTAATGAGATTCCATGTGTTTTCCATTGCAATTTGCATTTTATTCTTTGTGAAAGGAACATTACAGATTGAAGCTTTTGGGTGCAAATTATCCTTGGCAATGATTTTTAAGAACAAGGATTTGTCGATTGGACCAACATTCTTCACCACTAGCAGAAATGTATCTGGAATATTGCTGGATGCAGATTATCTGCAATGTTGATTAACATGAAAGTGACTGCTTCAACGGGCATTAACTGTGAAGAAAAGTATATGATTGAGTGTGTGTATGTGCACCTGAGGCACATATACACACTCAATCACATACTTTTCATTTTATGATCGAACATTGATTTTTGCTTTAAATTTGAAATATTACAGTAGCACAATATGAAAAAGTGAAAGCTGCATGGGATAGGACTTGCATTATTCTCTTGACGTAAAAATGCTGAGGGGCAAAGCTGTGGCCTTGAGAATTCAATATCTGGCTGAAGTTGTGCTGGTTAAAACACAGTTCAGTTTTCCAGAGTATTGTTTGAATACAGATAACCCCTATATTATGGCTATTTGGGTTATGGAAATTCACCCCTACACAATTCACAAATCACTACCCAAAAATTTGAGATGCTGAATAAAATTTGCTCTCATGGAATTTATGTGCATAAACTAAATAAATCAACAATGTTTTTTCAGCTCATGTTTCTTGACATATGCACAGATAACATGGTTTCTTGTTATGGAAAATTTGCAATGTGGACTATGTATATAAACTGTTTCCAGGGACACCATCCGTCCCAATCACGACCACCCCCCCTCCCCCCAACCCCCTGGGGTTAACCGTAATCAGAGATATTAAACATGAGTCAATACAGTTGGGTAGCTTATTAGGATATAATTGTTTTGATTTCTTTGCATTAGAAGTACATACATTGATATGGTTGAGAATAGTAACTTGTTCCTGTTTCATTATACAGATGAGAAAGGGCTTATTGCCTAAAATATGAGCATTTTATTGTGTCCATTCCTCTTTAAGTTGGTGACTTAATTTAAAATGATGCATACCTTGCTGGAGTACCTGCTACTTTTATTGATGTATAGCACCATGTGAAGAGCCAATGTTAACCAGTAGAATCTAATATTGTTGACTTGGCATGACACTAGTTTGGGTGGTGTATGACACAGCATAATTGTAGATAAAAAATAAAATTGTAGAAAATAGATGTCTGTTTTCACAGCCTAATTCAGCTAATTCAGTTAAGTTTAAGATTTCTTTTTGCACTGGTTATGTTACTTCTCCACTATTTCATTCTTTTCTCTGAAAAGAAATAAAGTAGTGAAGAAGTAGAACTCTACACACTTGCCTTCTGCAAATGCCTTCTTCAGCAGTAGGATACAAAATTGTTAAAATCTATAATTTTAATTGTATTTAATTTGAATATATTGAATGTAATAATAGTACTGTTTATGTAATTGTTCAGATAAAATATGCTATTTAAAGAAAACTCATTGTTGAGTAATGACCTGCAACATTTCCTGCAACACTGGGACATAAGCAATATTGTAAAAATGCAATTCTTCACGTTTGTTTTGTAAATACATATGTCTGTATAGTGTGTATAGATGTGTATTTCCTGTAGCAAGCTAGTAGTGCTAATTGCAAATCTATGTGCAGTTCAGTAGTTACACAACTACAATGAATGAAATTGGAAAAGTAAAAACACAAATCTTTAAACTACATTTGTTAGTTAATTTGAAATAAATGATGTCTTTCTTCATACTGGAGAAAAAGATATATTTGTGGTGTTCCATTAATTTCTGTATACAAGATGATGTAGCACAATCCTGGAATTCTGGTTAGTACATTTTTTTTAAGGAAGGTTAGCACAGGGAAAAGTTATTATGTTGTGGTTTGCTGGTGGTAGAAGGAGTGAATGCTTAAGATGTGGGAAGAGCTATTAATCAAGTGGGTTGCAATGTTCTGGTGGTGTTGATCTTTTGGTGCTACTGGAGTTAGTCATTGAGGCAAATGGATTTTTTGCCATTGTACTTCTGATGTATGTTGTAGATGGTGAAAAGGCAGAGGTAGTCAGGAGGTGAGTCATTTGCTTCAGAATACCTAACCTCTGACTTGTTCTTGGAGCTACTATGTAAATATTAGCTTGATCACCTAAGTTTCTGGTTAGTGATCACCCTGTGGATGTTGGTGGTAGGAAACTCAAATAATAGTAATTCTGTTGTACTTTGCCTTGTCTTTTGTATTATAAAAGGAAAATATATTTAAAAATAGTTACTTTTACTACCTATTTTGCCAGATTGTAATATTCTTCCATCAATAGGCGTAAACTGGGGGAGGGAAGGGCAAGATAAAATCTCACCGTCAGAAAAGACAGTAGGTCCATCCAGTTTATTTTCCTAGCAATTACAAATGATGTGTTTCTCTTCCAGATTCTTGCCTATTTTAACTTGATGTGATCTAAGCTACTTTCCCTTAAAATCTCTCTTGGTAAGTTAATCTAAAAACTGACCATCTTCATGAAGCAATATTGCTTTCTTTCATCTGTCTGAATCTCTCCCTTTTAAACTTTTTTTTAACCTTGTCTGCATGACTGAGCCTGTACATTGTTGAGCTTATAATTTGAATTTCCATTATGTCTCCTTGTAGTTTTCTCTTCTCTGAGATGTTCTAGTTTTCTGAGCTAATTGTATTCTTTTAGTCCCTACATGATTCCAGTTGTAGTGATTCTAGTACTGCATCTAGCACACTTGGTTGGAATGTGACTGGTCATGGCAAAAGTATCCTTAGTACAGCATATTGTTATATACAGTATTCTGTTTATATTGAGTTGTCAATTCAGGATAACATCCCAGGCATGTCAAGGAGTGTAACAATGAGGTACAAAGGCATAACTAGGGGTTCAGCTAAGGAAGGTCCCAAAGGGAGAGAGAAAGTGATTAGAACTGGTGATCTGAGTTTTATAAACGTGTACCCTATACATTCAAGCCCCTTAAATATAAGGACGACATTGTTAACTATGCTAAAGATGACATGGGTAAAGAGGATGAGGAACTAGAATGCTGCAGAGTGTGAGCTCTGCCTACAGTTCTCATTAGTGCATTGCAGGAAAGATATTGTTCTGCTTAAAGAGGGTGCAGGGAGATAATATGAGGTTGTTGCAAGGACTGGAAAATTGTAGCTATGAAGAAAGGTAGTTTTCTTTGGATTAGAGCAGGCCAAGGGCAGACTCCTTGGGGCAAAGTATCAAATTATGGGAGTATCAAATAATGGCACCATCTGGGCTGGGCCATGCCATCCTCTCACAGCTGCCATTGGGCAGGATGTACAGAAGCCTGTAGTCCCACACCACCAGGCTCAAGAACAGCTACTTCCTTTCAACTATTCGGTTCTTGAACCAACCAGCAAAACCCTAATCACCACTACAGTTTAGCAACACCATGGCCACTCTGATCACATTGCACTAAAATGGACATTTTTTTGTTCAAATTGTTTTTTTTTCCTTAAAAAAAATTGCGTATAATTTATGTTTATTTTATGTTTCTCTTGTGAATGATGCTATATGCCAATGATGCTGCTGCAAGCAAATTTTTCATTGCACCTGGGCAAACATGTACTTGTGCACATGACCCTAACTAGGCTTTGACTTTGACAGCATAAGTACAAAGACATTTTTTCTTAATGGGGTTAGAAAGTCAGGGGCATAGATATAAAGGAATTAGTAAAAGGATTAAAGGGGCAATGAGAGAGAAAACAACTTGACTCTGCCCTCAACAGTCCATTTATTGTAGATGCAAATGTGCATGACAATATTGGTAGGAATCCTCATACTTGTGGAAACAAAGTTCTGTTCTTACATCAGGGACATTGTCTATCATGTTGTGTGGCACTACCATTGTGCTGGATAGGTGGGGAGCATATCTGCCACCTTAATTGGACTGCTGGTAGCACTGGCACTGGAACTGGATTCCACCACAATCTGTAACATTATGGCCTAGTATATCACTTACTGTACCATTACAATCCAGCTAAGAGACCAATTGTGAATCAGTTAGGAGTGCAGAGGGCTTGGCAGGAGCAACACCAGGCACACCTAAAAATGACGTATCTTCCTAGTGAAGGTGTAACACAGGATTACATCCATCTGCATATAGAATAAAGCAACCCTGCAACAAATGATTCATTCTACAATCCTGTCACATCAGTTGTGAATGGCAGCTAACAAGATGAAGAGGCTCAAAGAACATGCATAAGCCTCCTTGGCAATGCTGAAGCCCAGCTCAGAAGATCCACTGAAGCGCTGATGATCATCTTTAGCTAAATGTGTAGAGTGGATGATCTATCTTTGCTTTCACCTGAGGTCCTTACCACCATGATAGCCAACCTTCAGAAAATCTGATAGTCTCTAGATAATATCAAGGAACAGTTGCTAGTAGTGATCTAGCAAAGGCTGTAGGTTCAAGTAACATCTCAGCTGTAGGGCTGATGGCTTATGATGATGTCTTGTGTGCACAAAGTCAAAAAGACCTGTGGTTGTGTATCTCACTGCCTGGAAAGTGCCTTTCTATTCTCTCCTCCTGTCTGAAGAATTATTGCAGCATTCGACTCAGTGTGGCACAAGGAACCCTGGAAAAATTCAAGATAATGGGAATTGAAGAAAACTCTCCTCTAGCTAGAGTTGGACCTTGAAAGAAGATAGATATTTGTGGGTCTTCCTTAGCCACAGGAGTATGTCTTTCCCTCTTTAATGTCAGAAGTGGGGATGTCCACTGTGCAATGTTTGATGTCATTTACTACTCATCAGATATTGAAATAAACCGTGCCAGCATGCAACAAGACCTTCTTCCTCTTTTGCTGGACCTAAAGGTTAAGGATTGACTTTACAAAAAAAAATGTGGGAATGGAAGAAGTATGTTGCCTTTTTAAATGGGCTAAAGGTATGCAGAATTATGTATTTTTAATGGGGTGGGATTAATTTAGTACAGTAACTTGCACTAGTCTAATTGATTTAAATAATTTGCCAAGAACGAATTTTGCATTTATCACTGAAATATTAAGAGTGATGTTGCATTTGTATTAATCCATTAATAGTGTTTTCTATTTGGCTAATATGCTGTGTGGCAAAAATCAGTTACTCCTTGAATTTGAGAGTGTCATGCAAATAAATAGCTATGATTTTTGGCTATTAATGTTAGAATTGAAGTGTTAATGACAGCCACTGTAGGTTATTTTGTACTGATAGCTTATCTTTTATTGTGTAAGTGCTGTTCCATTTGTCAAAACAAGCCCAAGGTTAGGAGCATGTCAATAGTATTTCCAGGCTCCCATGGATTCTGTGATTTGAGCGATGTAAATTTGGAACCTCAGCATCATTGCATTTATGAGCAAATGTAGTTTGCTAAAGTTTCTCATGAGGTCCAGAGAAGCAAGGATGTATTTTATTTTTTAGTTTCTGAATTTTTGTACACCACTGGGGAAGAATTTTGGTAATGGAAAAATTACCATTTTTTTTCAGTTTGGACATCTAGTACACGGCACTCATAAGATCACCAGGGACATGGAAGTAATAAAAAAAACAACTGAGAGATTATACCTATCAGAGAGGACAGAACAGTCTGTGGTTCATTGGTGGAACTGATAGAGCTCTGAAAGATCATGGAAAGGCTCTATAGGGAAAATGTTTTTACTTGTAAGGAGACGGGGGCTATAAATATTGGTAATAAATTGAATAGAGAATTCAAGAAGAACTTATTTTTCCCCACAGAATGGTTAAAATGTAGACTTGCTGTCATATGAGAAGACTTGTGTGGAGCATGCACTATTGAGCTGACTCTGCAGTAAAGTCATTTTAAGAAAGTCATGGAGTAATGGAAACATTTGGTGGATCAAGCAACATTTGCAGATAGGGGAAAGTAAGTTTCGAGGTTTAGGCATGATCCTTTGTCAAAACTAAATTGTATTATCCTCGGTAGACGGATAGTGGAAATATGGAAGAAATTGGAGGTTAAAACTGAGATTGGTAGATTTTGTTACTGAAAAGTATGGCTATAGATAGGAAAATGGAATTGAGGTACAAATCATTCCCATAGTTTATTTCAAAAGCTAAGGAGAGCAAAGTAGCTGAATGATCTACTCCTGTTCCCACATTAGGACATAAGTTAATTTGCTACAGATTTTTCTGTTGTGACTCAAATGAATGTCAATTGTTTTCTTTGCCTTTTGGCTAACAATTTATTATATTGAGTAACAATGAAAAATGTGAGATCTTTGCAATAATTCTTCAGATGAGGGAGGGATAGAAAGGTGTTTTTCAGGCAGTGAGATTTATGACCACAGGTCTTTTTGACTTTGTGCATACAGCATGTCATTTTAGTGTTAGCAAGTAAGACAAAACTTGGAAATACAGTGAACCATGAGAAAATGATAACAGATTTCAGGAGCTCATTGCTGATGAAATGAACAGACAGATGAAATTTAAGCCAGAGAAATGTGAAGTAGTAAATTTTGTTTGGAAACATAAGAGGTAATAATTAAGTAATATCATTTTACCAGGGGTTTAAGAATAGCAAGACCTGGGATGTATGTATGGCAATCTTCTGAAGGTGGCAATAAAATGTGAATGTTTTTAATGGATAGGATAATTTTGGCTTTGTTACTAGAGAAACAGGATGCAAAAATTATGAGGTAAAGCTAAATCTTTATAATTCACTCAATGGGCCTCAGCCCATTGTGTTTGATTCTGGGCATCATAGAAAGGGCATTAGATTCTTAAAATGCAGAAAAGGTTTACTGGAATCGTACTTGGGATACAGGACTTCATTTATGTGAAAAGCTTAGCTTGTTCACATATTAAAGAAATGAAGAGAAAGTTTGTTAAAGGTGTCCAAAGTCATGAATGGTGTTAATGTTGAATCAGAATTTTTTTTTTCTGTATCAAAAAGATTCAGTAACCAGAATACATTCAATTAAAGAACCACAGCTGACTTGGGGTTTTTATGTTGTGGAATGCACTACCTAAATGAATGGTAGAGTAGGTTCATCAGTAATTTTCAAAAGAGAATTGGATAAACATTTGAAGGTAAAACTTCCACAAAGGTATAGGAAGGGGCAGAGGAGTAGGTCATATAGAATAGATTGGGAAAACAAATAAAACTGCAGATGCTTGAATCTGAAACAGTTCTAAAGAAGGGTCACTAATCTGAAATGTTTGGTTTCTCTTTCAGCAGGTGCTGCTTGACTGGCTGAGTTCTTCCAGCATTTTTGATTCTGTTTCAAATCAAA
>JAUZTB010000064.1:37302904-37313106 GCA_034780895.1 Rhynchobatus australiae
GGTGAAAAATGGTATGAAATATTAGAATTAAACTTTAATTAAACCTCTGAATAAAACTACAGTTTTATCCGTTCATCTCTCTATCATGATATTTGAAGTCGATAGAGAGCTGACTTTAGTCACCTCGTGCAAATAATTCTTTTTACACATGAAACCCAACCTTAGATGGCGTAGCAGCTAATGCATTTGTTCAGTAACATTGTATTCTACTACAGAGAAGGCAGTTTGCCAATCTCATGAGCGTTGTGCTGTAAAAGGCAGACATTAAATACTTTAGCTGTAGTTTGTTTAAAGTAAAGTAAAATTTTAAATTAGTATGTTTATTGTGTTACAGAATAGAACATGGTGCAGGCAGGGCAGGTTAGTACAGTAAGGAGAAAAAATTTTGCATCTAACTCTTTCAGATGTGTTTCAAAATGAAGGAGTATAAAGATCCAAATGCTAACGAGTGCTGGTATGTATTAGAAGTAGGAAATTTACTCAGCAAGCTTTACTGCCAACTAATTTTCCATTCATTAATGTTATTGAAGTCTGCATTTTGTATGTGGTAATGGAGATTACTGGAGGTCCAGTTACAATTTAGCGACTGCTAATACTCTTAAAAACCCTTTATATTGCAAAGAGTTGATTTATAATGCCTATTGCATCCAAACTGAGATCTAAGAGATTGGTACAATCTGGCATTTTTTTACTGGGAAAAATCTGTAGGAGTAGCAAAGCCCTTCAGAGTGCTGTTAATAGAATTAGCACAGAGATCCAAAATCCAGGATCAGGCTTGTTTTTTTTCCAGAGTGCCTTTCAATTAGTTCTCTGAGCATCTAAGATACAAGAGCTCCAAAATCTGGATAAACTTCAGATATTATCCAGACTTTCCCTACATCCATACTAATTTCATGAGTACTTGCATTCTTGTTTATGAATTTTGAAGTGATGGGCTTTTCACAGACTAGTTTATTCCCAGTGTCTGTTTCTCTACAGCTTAGAAATCTTCACCTGTTGAATGACTATTTAGGTATAGAATGGACTATTTGACATCTCTCCAAAAAATTGCATTTGGGTAACTGAATACATTTTTCTCAGCCCAAACTACAGATCAGCAGCCTGATAATTACAAGGGAGCGAGGAAAGAATTTAAGGAAACTGAGTAGATTGAACAAATGGAGTAGCTGTAACCTGTATTGTTAGGCATATATTTGATAAAGCTATAACTAGGATCAGCTCATTTATGCTAACAAATGTTCATAAATAGATCAAGATGATCGGAGAAAGTAAAACTCTTACAAACTTGTGGTTAAGGTGATGAGCCATACTGAGACCATTTTTACTGGGTGTGCCGTTAACCACTGCATATAGTCCTATTTGACCTGACAGAAGTTTTTTTTATTCTTGCCAACTGAGATAGACTGTATGGACTGTAGAGAACTCTCAATTAGGCTGCCCTCGCCATTCTACATCAATAATATGCAAGCTGTGATCCTAACCAATGTATTCAGCATTGTCTCAATCCCAGTGCAAACTGGGGTCAAATTAGGTTATGTCATCACTTAAACATTCGTCTCAATCTTTCTCCCTGCAGTTCTGCACCTTGCTTCCAAGTTTTTGCTGGAATAGAGCAAATCTACAGTATGAATACAAACTCTGTCACCTCCACTCCCAGACCAATGTCACTTCAACCTCAGTCATTGAACCACGAAATATACAGATAACATTTGTATATGTGTTTGGTTGGAGACAGAACTTCAAATTATTGATAACTGGTTCACAGAAACGTATGAGGGAATGGTCTTACTTGAAACATTCCCCCAAAAAAGCAAAGAACTGTAGATACTGGAAGTCTGAAATAAGAACAGAAAATGCTAGAAATGCTAAGTAGGTCAAGCAGCATCTGTGGTGAAAAAAGGATTAACGTTTCAGGTCAATGATCCTTCATCCGAATTGGAAAAGAGAAAAAAAATGCATTTTAAGTTGTAGAGTGGAGGAGGGATGGAGAGAACAAACGGAATGTCTGTGATAGGATGGAATCCAAAGTTGTCCAAGTAATTTGCTTTTGGAGGTCATCCAGGAGAGGGAAATGAATACTTGTAAATTATAGCTGATGTGTCTGCAGGAATGTATGGAGAGCAAGATATGTGAAAGCAGCAGAGGGAGAGAGAAAGCAAACATGCTGGAACTGTGAGATGCAAAACATTGTAGTTTCTGAAAATCTGAAATGAGAGGAATGCTAGAAATAGCCTATTGAGCACAATTTCAGCATATTTCTTTTTGTTCACTNNNNTCTCTGCAACCTAAAGCATACTCTTTCCTCATTTTTCCAGTGCTGATGAAAGGTTATTGACCTGAAAAAATAACTTTTTCTCTGAACTGCCAAGTATTTCCAACATTTTCTTCTCTTATCCCCAAAAGATATTCCACTAGCCTCCAACCCACTGCACTGCACAACACCGCCCTCTATAATAACATTTCACAATGAGACAAAGGACATGTGTATCACTTTCCATATCTTGGGAGTACCATTCAGACAGCCATGGATGATGGAATCCACTGATGCCCCAAGCACAGCAGCACAGATGTTGTCCATCTGAGGAAAAGAATATTCAAAGATGAAGATGTTAAATGCAACATTAAGCTTGTGACCCACTAGACAACAGTGATGCTTTGGAACTATCTGCAGGAGGCACCTCAAAGAACTCAACCAATGCTGTTTCAACATCATCCTCCAAATTCATTGTTGGAGAAGCAAATTAAAGTAAATCCTTCTCCAGGTCAAGGCTCCTAGCACTGAGGCTCTAATTATCAATCTCCTTCAGATGGGCTATGTTGATAGAACCTGCTGATAGAATTCTCTACAATCCACTAAACACACAGCTCCTTTTCCATTGTAATGAAAGGTATGGATGAAAAATGACATAAGCTACAATTCTAAAGCCAAGTTCTGTCAAACCGTATGACTGTTCTGCAGTGATTATTCTTTTGTAATTGTTCTAGGGGTAACTGGAGAAGAGCTGTTATTTGGCTCTTCTCAATTACGTTTTTGGAGCATTAGGTATGGATACTCAAAGGACTAAGTGAAGTTCCATTAAGCCTATTATGGGATGCTCTCTAGATTTGGCCATAGTTTCAAACTTTGCTCCAGAATTTGCATTGATAATGAAAGTGGAGCTGTCTGTGCTGAGCAATGTCACTGTGTAAAACTGATGGCAACTTTTGGTGTCTACATATGCACAGTTGGACACAAATCCAGAAGATGTGGTCAGTGGCACTCTTCATCCTTCACAGGTGTGTTGTAATTAATGCAAAATCAGAGATTTGACAAAAACTTTAACATCTTACATTTTTCACTTTTATTCCATATTCATTTATTTAAATTACTTAGTACAGGATTACTTTTGAAGATGCACCAATTTTCTCTCCAGTATTGGCCAGGGCTCGGTTGTAATTCTCTTGTGTCCAGAGTTAGAAGATTGTGGGTTCAAGTTCTGCACCAGGGAATCTGACCTGACAATCTGTTGTAGTATTGAGAGAGTGATACACTGTCAGATTGTCCTCTTTCAGATGAGAACCCTAATGCCCATGGCACTTTTAGAAGAGTAGAGATGTTATCCCTGTGTTGTTTACAGTGCCTTGCATGAAAATTGTGTATCCTACATTATAACAAAGACTGCACTTCAAATTGGTTACAAAGTACTTTGGGGCATCTGTGTGTCATGAAGGATGGTTATTTAAATGGAGTTCTCTTTTCTGTCATTCTCTTTTTCATTCTCTTTTTCTGATAATCAAGGACCTGGACCATATGAGTAGGCATACCAGTGTGAGATTACATTCTATAACAAACAGGCTGACAAGAGTGCACAGAAAGTGTAAAAATAACTGTTTCTCAGAAATGTACAGTTGAGAAGTGCTGAATGGTGATGTGAAAATGGGTGTTTTCACATTGAAACAATTTGCCAGCAACTAATATTTAATATTGTGCCTCACTTTACAAGAGTTGGAAAGAACAAAGAGTCATCCTTTTTGATTATCTGTTGCACTGCAGTACCTAACTTAAAAGTTCCAGGTTTGGGATTTGATCTTCCCACTATATTAGTCTAACTGCTTTAGGCACTATTTTTGTTACAAGTCAGGAAAACAAATAACAGACTTATGTTATGATTCAAAGTTACCCTAACAAAGTTCCAGTAGTGCTAAATTTGTGTGAAGAAAAAAGTAATTTTGTAACTGATCATATTATTACAGTAACTGCTGGAAAGTTGGCCAGTTTGGTGGAGTGGATTACCTGTTGCCAAGCCAGCACCTTCCACCCTATAATTGCTTGCCTGCCAAAGCCTGTCCCTCACTGTACTGCTGGGACGTAGAATTCCCTAGCTATACATCAGTGGGCAGTCACCACCTTTTGGCTGTGTGGAGAATTTTCAGTGCAACTGAAGGCTGAATAATGAGAGGCATTAGGCTGAGTGATAACCCAGGCTTGCATGGGTTTCTGGCTCAGTCTGAGAGACCTATGATTGAGGGGTGATCGTGAAGTTGGTGGGGGGAGTAGTTCAGTGATGGACAGTGAACATTGCCCTTGTAATTGTCCAAAATATCAGGCAACAGGGCAAAGGCATTTGGAAGGTAGAAGCAGCTCCTACCTTTTTTTTAATTGATTGTTAAACTTGCATTTCCCCTGAGATGATTGGCATAGAAACCCTGGTAATGTTTCTCAGCTGTGTTTTTTTTGGCATACTATTGCAATGAAGAGTCTTTAGCCTGAAACATCAACTCTGTTTCTTTTTCCACAGATGCTGCCTTACCTGCTAACTGTATCCAACATTTTCTGTTTTTTTTATTTTGGATTTCCAGTATCGCCAGCTTTTTTATTTGATTTTAATAAACTTAACACTTATTGCCAACTAGAGCTGAATTCTAGAGGTGAGATAAGAGACAATCTGTGACATCAAGGCAGCATTTGATTGAGTGTAGAATCAAGGAGCCCTGCTTAAACTGAAGTTAAGGGAAAACACTCCAGTGGTTGGAGTCATACCTTGCACAAAGAGAAGTGGTTATGGTTGAATGTGATCAATCAGCTCATTCCCACGATATCACTGTAGAAGATCCTTTGAGCAGTCTGCTAGGCACAACATGATTTTTTTTCCCCAACATGAGTCAGAGACAAAGATGTTCACTGATGACTGCTCAACATTCAATTCCATTTGCAATTCCTCAGCAAGGGAAGTGCTCAGGCCTGCGTGCAACACAAAAACAGCATTCAGGCATTGGGTTGAAAAGTAGCAAGGAATGTTTGCACCACAAAAGTGCCAGGCAATAGCCATCCCCCAAAATTGATAGTGTAATTGCTAATCCTTAACATTCAATGCATTACCATTGCCAAGTCTCCCAGCCGTAAATATTCTCGGGGTCATCAACGACTAGAAACTCCACATGCCCCATAAGTGCCATGGATGCGTGAACAGCTCAGAAGCTCAGTGTTCTGTGGTGAGTGACTTGCCTCCTGACACCCCAAGGATTTTCCATCATCTGTAATGTTAGGAATGACCAATAAATATTGACTGCTAGAACATGACAATAAAAAATGAGCAAAAGGTGTCTGACTCTTAATCCTACTGCATCGTTTAATAAGATCAAGTCTGATCTGAACTGTAATCTCAATCTTTGCATTCTCATTTATCTGCAGTAACCTCCTTGATTATCAAGTAGCTGTCTACCTTGCCTTAAAACTATTCAAAGTCACCATTTCCACTGCCACTCAAGAAAGAGAGCTGCAAAGACTTGTGACCTTCTGAGAGAAATAAAACATTGGCTCATCTCTCTCCTAAATGAACAACCCCTTATTTTTAAGCATTATCCCCTATTTCTAGATTTCCTCACAAGAGGAAACATTCTCTCTAAATCCACCCGATCAAAAACCCTCAGGATCTTGTGTTTCAATCAAGTCACACATAGTTCTTCTAAATTCCAGTGGATTCAAGCCTAGCCTGTCCAACCTTGCCTCATAAGACAATCCACCCTTTTCAGGTATCAGTTCACTAAACCTTCTCTGAACTACCTTTGACACATTAACAATCTTCCATAAATAAGGAGAAGACTCTGTATTCCAGATGTGGCCTCATTAAGGCTCTAAAAAACTGAAGCGTAACCTCCCTTAACCTTTTATTCAATTCCCTTAACAATAATGATATCCCGAATATTGAAATACTGCAGATGCTGGAAATTGAAATTAAATCAGAAAATGCTGGAAACAGTGAGAAGTCCTAATGAAGGGTCCTTGAGCTGAAACATTAACTCTGGTTTCTTTCCATTTCTTTATTGGGTTGAATCCCGATGAAGGGCCTTGGCCCAAAACTTCGACCATTCAATTCCCTCCATAAATGCTGCCTGACCTGCTGAGTTCCTCCAGCCTTTTGTGTGTTTCTCCAGATTTCCAGCATCTGCAGATTCTCTTGGGTCTTCTTTCCATATATGTTGCCTGACCTGCTGAGTTTTTCAAATGATAACATTCTGTTAGCTTTCTTAATTACTCGGGCTACCTGCATGTTGGCCTTTTGCAAATAATGCATGGTATACCTGGATCTCTTTGCAATCTCTTAACAATCTCTTACCAATTAGATAATATGATTTTTTTACTTTTCCTACATTATTTGTTTTGCTACATTTTTGCTCTTTTAATCTATTTCATCTACTTGTTTCCTCATCACAACTTGCTTTCCTACCTACCTTTAGTTCCTCTGCCCAAGTCATTTATATAATCTGTAAAAAGATGAGGGTCCTAGCATGAATCCCTGTGGCATACCAGTCATTACATCTTAACAACCAGAAAAAGAACCATTCATGCTTGCTCTTTCCTGTTAGCCAGCCAAATTCTGTTCATGCAAATACATTACCTCTTACACCATGAGTTTTTCCCCAATAACATTGATGCAGCAACTTATCAAATGCTTTCTAGAAATCATAGTATAAATATCACTTCCCCTTTTTTTTCCACAGCATGTGTTAGTCCAGCAAAGAACTCCAATAAATTGGTCAAACACGTTTTTGCTTTTGCAAAATCAGGTTGGCTTTGGCCAATTATCTTGAATACTTTTAAGTGTCCTGCTATAACGTCTTTAGTGATGGTTTCTAACATTTGCAATATGACCGATATTAAGCTAACTGGCTCATAGCTTCTTGCTTTCTAACTGCCTCCTTTTTTATATGAAGAAGTCACATTTGCTATTTTCCAATCTAATATAACTTTCAGCAATTCTAGTGAATTGTGGGAAATTAATACCAATGCATTAATTATCTCACGGGTTATTCCTTTTAAAACCCAAGAATAAAGTCCATCATCATCAAGAGGTGTCAGTCCACAGCTCCAATAGTTTGGTCAGTGCTACTGCCCTGGTATTTTCTGGAGTTCCTCCCTCTTCCAATTCCAAATTTTCAGCTATAACTCGGATGTTACTTGTATATCCTAAGTGAAGACTGTGAGAAAATACCTGTTTAATTCATCTGCCATTTCCTTGTTTTCCATTATTAATTCAGTATCCTGGCCAGTATTTATCAAGCAATTAACATTTACTGGAAAAACAAATTTATCTAGTCGTCACATTGCTGTTTATGAGAAGTTGCTGTGCACAATTTAGTTGTAATATAGAAAACTCAACAACCACAGCTAATTCATTGGCTGAAAGTGCTCTAGGATATCCTGAGAAGGATGTGAAAAGTGCTTTATAAATGTAAATCTTGTTGTTCCTGCAGGGTTATACATCATTTTGGAATGATTGCATCTCCTCTGGGTTGCGTGGATGTATGCTGATTGAACTGGCGCTAAGAGGACGCTTGCAACTGGAATCTTTTGGCATGAGACGCAAAAGTTTACTAACTAGGAAGGTAAGAACCATGACCATGAGAAGTTAAATAAAGAATAAAGAAATATTCATTTAGTTGACAGTTCCAACATACTTAATGAAATATTTTAATCTTTGTATCTTTTCAGCTACATTATATGTAACTGTGTTAGTTCCACGGAAGTTGTGCAGCTACCCAAAGCTGAATTTGTACTTTCTTGTGAAAAAGTTTGTATTCTCAAAAATCTTGTTCTTGAGAAAATTGTTTACCTTGAGTTTATGTGTGCCTTTTCTAAGTAAAAAAACATGCTGTTTATTAATATTAGATCCATGCAAGCAACCCAGCAGTTAGCATTGAAAATCAAAAAAAACTGTAGATTCTGGAAATTAGAAATAAAAACAAGATGTTCGAAATGCTCAGTATGTCAGAGAGTATTGATGGATCAGAATTTTTGTTTCGGGATCAAAAACCTTCATTTGAACTGGGGGAACATTAGTTTTAAGTTGCAGAGGGGAAGGGTGAGAAACACACTAGTTTTGAAGAAGTACAAATGAATTGCTACTTCTCCTAGAAGGATTGTTTGGGCCCTGGATGGTGGAAAAGGTGAAAGGGCAGGGGTGTTCTTGTTCTGCTCAGAAGTGTAGGGGTTGAAGGCAGAGGTGCAAGAAACAGAAGAGATGCATCAAGGGCTATATGCACTATGGTGAAGGGGAAGTCATGGTTAAGGAAGAAAGATTACATTTCACGGGCACCTCTACAGAATGTCTCATCATCAGAGTGAATGTGATGGGAATAGAGGAACTGAGAATGAAATGGGGGTATGAGGATGCGTTTGAGTACTGGCTTTTGGACTTTAGCAGATAGAGGTCAATATTGCCACCTTTGTCAGCAGGTTTGATGACTATCTCAGGATTGGTTCTGAGTGAACAAAGTGCCACAAGTTCAAGTTCAGAGGTTAGAATGAGTAAGGGATATGGAAAAATCAAGGCAGTCGATATCCCTTTGGTGGTTTACAGTGAATAGATCAAGAGAAGGCAGGATACAGGAGGAAGAGGTCCAGGTGGATTGGGTATTCAGGGGATGGGAGAAAAGATCTGCAGCCTGGGGTGAGAACTCCTGACCAAAGCAATAGGCCCGAAGGCAGAAGCGGTGGAAAAAGAGTTCAATGTAATATTGAGCTCAAAATTCATTAAGGTGGGAAGGTAGGGGGGACAAAGCTGAGACCTCTCCTGTGGACTGATTGTTAGGATTCAGAGAGGTAAAGGTCAGAAGGGATGTTAAAACTGGCAGGACCTGAGAAATTAAAGATAATGTACCAAAAGGATGGGGCTTCTAAAGTTGCCACAAATAGGCCTGAGGATTAGAAGCATTTTAGAAATCAGCAAAGGAGAATGAATAAATTGATAAAGAAAAGCAAGATAGAGTATACATTTGTAAGAAACATAAAAAATGACTATAAGAGCTTCTCTAGACATGTAAAAAGCAAAAGACCAGTGAGACAGAGACAGAAGTATACTGTAGAATGAGGAAATGCCAGATAGTTTTGTCTGCCTTTATGGAAGTTGACAAAAAAATCAGAAATACCAAAATAGCACATAAGAGGCCCTATAGAAATTAGTCTTTGTTTTCAAAAATAAAGTACTAGAAAAAATGGTGAGACTAAAAGCTTATAAGTCCATGGACCTAATTATTTGTGCCCTATATTTAGAAGGAGGTAGTAGTAGAAGAGATGCTGGATGCAATGGTTGTTTTTAGACATTTGAACGGTTTTGTAAATTGTAGGGTAGTAAATGTGACTCTGTGATTTAAGAAAAGGAGTGAGAAAATGAGGAACCACCAACCTAATAATATGAGTAATAAGGAAAATGCTGGAATGTATAATGAAGGATGCAATTGACAGAATGCCTCAAAAAAAATCATGGGATTGAGCAGAGTCGGAATGAATTTTGTGAAAGGGAAATTGTTTTACTAATCTACTGAAATTCTTTGAGGATGTGACTAGTAAATTAGTTAAGGGAGATCCAGAGGTTCTATTGTATTTAGATTTTCAGAAAGATTGTGGTACAATCCCACAAAGTAATCTTGGTCATCAAGGTTAGAGCACATTAAAGTGCGGTTAATATACCGATAGTGGCTTAAAAAAAAGCAGAGTGAGAATATACAGGTCTCTTCAGATTGACAAGCTATGATTAATGGGATACTTGGGGCCCCCGCTATTCACAGATCATATCAATGATTTGACTAGGGGAACCAAATGTCAGAGTTCTAAGTTTGCTGACAATATTAAACTTGATGTGATTGTGAGTATTGAGGTAGGAGGTGTAAAGAGCCTTCAAGGGGATATGTGATAAGTGAGTGGGCAAGAACATGGCAGATGG
>JAUZTB010000064.1:37348503-37358546 GCA_034780895.1 Rhynchobatus australiae
ATGCCAACTGTTTGCCCACCAATCTAGTCCCTATTTCCTGCATTTGGCCCATATCCCTCTAAGCCCTGCCCCTCCATGTATCCGATCCAAGTGCTTCTTCCGTGATACTACTGTAACTGCCTCATCCACTTCCTCAATAGCTCGTTCCATACACTTACCATCCTCTGCATGAAAAAAGTTGTCCCTCAAGTCCCTTATAAATCTTTTATCTCTCACCCTAAATCTATACCCTACCCTGGGGAAAAGAATGCTACCATCCGCCTTATCTATGTCCCTCATGATTTTATACACCTATAAGTTTACCCCTCATTCTCCTATGCTCCAAGTAATAAAGACCTAGCCTGGCCGACCTATCCCTGTAAATTAGGCTCTCTAGTCCTGGCAACATCCTCGTCAATCTTTTCTGCACTCTTTCCAGTTTAACCACGTCTTTCCTATAACAGGGTGACAAAAACCATACACAGTACTCCAAGTGCTGCCTCACCAATGACTTATGCAACTGCTACACAATGTCTAAACTCCTATACTCAATGCTGTGACTAATGAAGGCCATCATGCCAAATGCCTTCTTCCTCACCCTGTCTACCTGTGATACCCCTCTCCAGTGTGGCAAAACTCCTGCTTCTTACCTTCTTTGAAGTAATTGGCCTCAGAGGTTTTTAAGATTTATGATTTTAAATACCAGGGAACAAAAGTTAATAATTAGCAAAATAGGACTAAGGCGAATCAGTCAGTAATAGCCTGTGGAATAAATTACTAAGAAAAACAATTAAAGTTGACATAAATGGACTTAGAAGGCCTTGAGTTGTTTCTGGAGGAGAATTTGGCTGGAACATGATGAGATGAGTGGTAGATTGTAATGATATGTCATAATGGATAATAGTGAAGGAATTATATTGAGATTAATGTTCTTATTATTCTCCTAAAAATTATTGTTATTATATAATGCATATGAAAGGTTGTCATCCAAGTGTGGATAAATGTGAATTCTTGTTGTATTAGGCAATGCAGTTCACCTTTAGTTAGACATTTTGCCAGAATAAATTACATACATAAAGATGTCTTTCAAATAATGACCCCTTCTAATGAAGCAGATACTTTTGATCATAAAATTTTGGCAACCTAAAAGCTCCCAACATCTAACATAGCAAATAATATAAACATTTGGCAAATGGAGAGAACAAATTAACTTTTTAAGAGCGGACACTTCAAAAGACTTGCAGATATTCCCAAGAAACTACTTACAACAACAACAATGTGTATTTATCTTGACTGACAAGTAATAGATAACTGGGCGCTGTATGTTAATTGTGGCTGGTGGTGAAATTTGGTTTTAAAGAATCAAAGCTTTAAAAATCCAGGAAAACACTATTGGTGAGTCTACACCCTAAGATACATATCTGTGTTGAATCTATTTATTTTGTGAAGATTCAATCTTTCCATATTCTAACGATGTGAGTTTGAAGATGACACAAAAATTGGTAGTGTTGTGGATAGTGAGGAAGATTGTCAAAGGATACAGCAGGATTATAGATCAATTGGAATTATGGGCAGAAATGGCAGATGAAGTTTAATCCAGACAACTAATGAAGTGTTGCATTTTGGGAAGTCAAATGTAAGAGGCAAGTATCTAGTAAATGGCAGGATCCTTAGAAGCATTGATGTACAGAGGGATCCTGAGGTGGAAATACATAGCTTCCTGAAAGTGGCAACACAAATAAATAGGACGGTAGAGAAGATATATGGTATACTTGCCATTATCAGTCAGACCATTGAGTATTAAAGTTGGGAAGTCATGTTGCAGCTGTATAAATCTTTCGTTAGACCACTTTTAGAGTACTATGTGTAATTCTGCTTGCTGCATTACTGGAAGGATATTGAGTGTTTGGGGGGTGCAGAAGAGGTTCACTAGGATGTTGCCTGGATTAGAGAGTATTAGATATAAGGAGAGGTTGGACAAACTTGGATTGCTTTGTCTGGAGTGTCAATGGCTGAGGGGTGACCTGATATAAAATTATGAGAGATATAGATGGGCCAGATAGTCTGTAATGTGCTGCCAGGGAGGTGGTGGAAGCAGATACGACAGCAACATTTAAGTAGCATTTAGACAAACACATGAACAAGCAGAGGATGGCAGAGTTTAGGCTATGTGCAGGCAGATGGAATTAGTTTAAATTATAATCATGGCCGGCACAGACTTCGGGGCTGAAGGGCCTGTTCCTGTGCTGTACTGTTCTATGTATCCTATGGATATCATTTGTTGCCCCCAGTATTAACCTGTTAAAAATAATGTACTGTGTCTTGGCACATAGATTGGCCATTCTTTCAGCAATCTGCCGATATCAACACGACTCTGTGCTTTCCACATCTTGCTTGCTTGCGGGACTTCTCTGAGCCTTTGAAAATAAGTAAGTTTGTAATACAGTTACATTTAGATGCATTGAAATGTTGCTATGCAAACTGTTTTTAATGTGTTTTCCAACCAGCACTGAAACCAAAGCCCCATTCACAATGGTAAATAAAGAGGCACTTTTAAAGCCAACGCAGCATGTTGTTCCTATTATATTTAGTTGTTTACCGATTGAGGATTACGATTCCGTCGATTCAGTCACTGTTTCTGCTGACCGTTACATGATGTTAACTGAAGTTCCACCACCGACTTCCCCAAAGTACTAATTACAGCCGTTTAAAGACAATAGTTTCGATTGCAAACAATCACTACTAAGGCACTTTAAAGATAACATCAAAATCATTGCAAAGTGTTCCTTTTCTAATCATACTATCAAAGTAACTTATTTGTTTTACGATTATTTGCTACAAAATGAATGCAAGGGTGTCCATTACATTTGTTCACTGAGAAACTATTCACAGAGGGAAGGGAGTAGCGGTGGCGTATCCGCACGGCGGTGCCATATCACGATCCTCACCACTCAAGATCGCAGTCCCACGCCGGGTAGTGGGAGAAGCTGACTGGGTACGGCGGGTTGTCAATCAAGGCCGACTCCTGCCCGCCCCCGCGGCAGATTCAGTTGGGTCTTTGGGCGAAGGGCGGGACCAGGAGAGCTCAACGAGTGCAGAAGCGGAGCAGCGGCAACGGCCGGGGGTTTCTCCCGGAGGGTCGCAGACAACATCTGTTCACGTACAAAGCTGGAAGTTCGGAGGCGCGATTCCTTTTTCACTTACCCTGCTCGTAACACGACTGCTGATGAAGTAATTGGGGTGGAACTAGTTAAGAAATGTGCAGGCGTGGGTGACATAGGGAAAATCAAAACAGTCAAATACATGAAAGGAAAACTTGGACCCAAGTAACAAGGAAGGAGAGTGGAGTGCAGTTCAAGGTGGGTGATTCTTTTACACATTTATTTACATTTGTTGCGGATGTTGATTGACGGATGTTTTGCCCCTTATCGAGGAGCACAAAGTTTCGAACAGGGATTTTAAATTTGCTTACGTTATTCAGAGTGATTTTGGATTTTTGTTAATTCACGGGCTGTGGGCATCGCTGCTGTTGCTGGTGGCATTTCTCGCCCATCCTTAATTGCCCTGAACTGAGGAAGCGGAGCGATTTCATCAGTGGATCTGAAGTGACAAATAGGTCAGATTTGTCAGGTTTCCTCTCCCGAAGGACTTCGGTGAACTAGAGGGGGTTTTGTGTTAGTTTCCTGGAAAATGTCGCCAAACTATTTTATTTAAGTTCCAGATTTCCTAACACTCAGTCACACACTATACAGATAAACCCAAATGAATTCTGTCCCCAAAGCATTGTTTGAGAGTTGCAAAGGGTGATTTAAGTTTTGGTTCAATGATGCGGTGTAGTACAGTGGTGCAGCTGGTAGAGTGGCTGCCACACAGCTCCAACCACCTGGGTGTAGTCCTCACTTCCCTGTGCTGTCTGTGTGGTATTTGCACGTTCTCCCTGTGGATTTCCTCCACTTCCCAAAGATGTGTGGGTTGATAAGTATATGTGGGTTGATAACTTTGTGTGCATTGTAAATTAATCCTAGTAGGCAGGTGATCGATAGAAAACAGGGAGGTTGATGGGTATATGGGGAGAATAATATGTGATTAGTGTCGGACCAATGTAAATGAGTACTTAATGGTTGGCATGGACAGTGGGCTGAAGGACCTGTTTCTGTGCTGTATGACTCTATAACTCTCATTAATATCGTGCCTTTAACATAATAAAACATTTCAAGGTCCTTCAGTGGAACATTATGAGACAAAAATTGGTAAAGAACCACAAATGGAGAGATTAAGAGATGTGAACACGAGACAGATCAATCAGTTTGGTGAAATTTAAGGAGTACCTTAAAGGAGAGTAGGGAGTGTAGAGGTTCAGTGGGAAAAGAAAGATTTAGGCTAGGGTTGTTAGTGGTGGTGCAGTTAAACTAAGGGATGAGAGAAGGCCAGAATCAGAAATGCACGAGAGATTGGTTCAAAACATTTCTTGCCCTTTGAATTCTTAAGAATAACTTTTTCCTCTTTCCTCTTGTTATTTTTTTCAACCAATCCTGGTTAGCAGTACTAAATTTCCTTTTCTCTCCTCTACCTTCTGGGAGAAGATACAGGAGCTTGAAAGTCCAGATTTACCAACAGCTTCTTCTCCACTGCTGTCAGACTCTTGAACCAGTCATCTCTTTCACATCCCCTTCCTTGTGGTGCTGCCACATTCTCATACTCTTAACTTTAACTCTCTTAGTTATTCCACTATGGTCACTTTAGTTTTTTTTGTTGCACTACTTCAGATTTCAATACAATCTTTGCACCACTCTGCTGTTTAGTACTTGCTGTTGTATTTATTATTACCATGTATACTGTTTACTCTGTGAGCTTCATGGAAACAAGGAATTCCATTGCACCCTGGTGTACATGACAATAAACTGATCTATTCTGAGGAAATAGTACATGAAATATAGAACAGTACAGCACAGGAACAGGCCCTTTGGCCCACAATCTCTGTACAGACCATGACGCCAATCCAAACTAATCCATTGGATTGCATATTTATCTGTATCCTTCCATTCCCTGCCTATACAATTAAACATGATGGGTAAATGACATACATTTTTGCTGTTATTCAATGAGGGTTTCCCAATTTTGGTTGTAGTATTTCATTGCCAGATATTGCTGTTTCATTTTCTTTTACTGTTTAGAAAATTGCTAGACTGGCTTCTGAACATGAAGTGCTAATTCTAGGTCTTCATGGTAGTAGGAGGGAGCTGAGTTCAGCAAAACACCGACAGCTCCAAAGGCATAACATCACAGAAGCTGCAAACCTGAAATAAAAACAGAAAATCTTGAAAACACAGGGCAGGTCTGGCAGTATCAGTGGAGGGAGCACAGAGTTAATACTTCAGATTAATGACCCATCATAAGGATCATTGCACAGCTCTTTCACATATGTGGCTTAACCAACTGACTACTTCCAGCATTTTTTTCTTTTATATTAAACATTTCCAGGCCTTCATGGTGGTAGGAGTTCACAGCAGCATTTTGCTTTGACAACTAAATTATATAAATGTGTATCCCACCAATCTCTGTAATTTATCAAAACTTTAAAAGTCTTCATCAGTACTTGGTGGGAGCTTACTACATAATAGTCCCGAAAAGATGTCTATAGTGTTATTATGGCTGCTTCTCTACAGAGGCATACGAGAATGATAGATGCTAATTAGTATAGACTTTGCTATTTTTCAAATCCTATCTGTAAAACTAATGTCATTTATTTTTATTCTGCTCATTTCTTAGTCTCAGTTTCCTAATCTGTACACTACAAGTGATACCGTACTTCAGAAATACTACAGTGGTTGTAAAGTTCTTTGATATGATGTATGGTTACAAAACACAAAATATAAATGCAAATTTTCTTTTCTTTGGATCTCACTTTACATAATCCGTTCTGAAACCAAGAGCTCTGCATATGCAAGCCAGCCCACCCCCTGCTCTTAGGTCTTTCCAGGCACACCCATTGCTTGTTTGTTTTATTTTGAGCAGTTTGGTAGATGGTTTGTGGGATAACTTTTGATTAGGGGTTTCTCAGTCCTTAGAGGCCCACGGCACATGCTAGGCTTCTAGGTGCATGTGTTGGCTTTGTAATGATGAGTGACAGGTAGACTTATTAAATTTGCCTGCAGTTCCAAGGTGTAATTATAAAGTTACTAAGTTAGCAATTTCGTTAAAAGCAGTAAAAATAGACACAATCAACCTTTGTTCTGTCCAGGTTTGTTGTCATGGTGAGGATATTGGTTTTAAGATACCTCCAAAACCCTTACAGTTAGGTATGAATGTAAGGAATTGTATAAATCATCATTTTCCATATTTCCCTATGACGTAGAAGAGGCAATTCAACTCATGTAGTCTGTGCCTGCTCTCAGAGCAACCACATTCTCCTACTTGTTTCCCTGAAACCTATTCTCTCTCACGTGCTTCTCAGTTGTGGCAATACTGAGAGTTGATAGCTGGCAACATTTATTAAGCACAAAACAGGTGAGGCCTAGATGAGGCAATTGCAAAGTGATATCATGACCTAGTACTTGCTTCAGCGCTGACAAAAATTGAAATGCTTATTATGTAGAATATCTCCACATCACAGGAAACGATAAGTAGAAAATGGAATGCTATTATTTAAAAAGAAGCTTCTTGTATCCATTTAGCTACATAGGAACTCAAAAACCAGACTGTCCAGTTCCAAACAAAATCGCATATAAATTGTTTGAGGAACAACTGAGACCCCCAGTATCTAATGAGTCTATCTTTCTCCTTGGATGATAGATTCAGCAGGCCATGAAGTAAAGAATATTGTGTGAAAAATATGAGATTTATGCATGGAGCATATGAAATCAAGGCAGGGATAGGCCTTGTGCCTGCTCCACTGTTCTAAAGATCATGATTGATCTTTTACCTCAGTGTCACTTTCCTGCATAAACAACATATTTTTTGATTCCCTTAATATCTTAAAAAAAATTAACCTTTTTCTTGAATATGGTCAGCAGCTGAGTACATTTGATCCTCTTGGGTAGAGAATTCCAAAGACTCATTATTGCCTAGGTGAAGAAGTTCCTTCAAACCTCTATCCCCTTACTTTGAGACACTATTCTGTGGTTCTAGACACTCCAGCCAGGGAAACATCTACTTTATGTTATTCTGTCAAGACCCAGAAGAATTTTGTATGTTTCAATGAGATTATTTATGGTTCTTATAAATTCAAGAGTACAGTCCCAGTCTCCTTACTCTCGCCTCCTATGACAGACAGGAATCAAAACCCTGCAGATTCTGGAAATTTGAAATAAAAACAGGGTGTCATTATTCCTTATGAAGGGGCTTCAACCTAACATATTAAGGTTATTTCTAAGATGTTGCCTGACTTGCTGAGTGTTTACAGAACTTTCCATTCTTGTCTCGGGAATCATTCTAGTGAATCTTCACCACATGGAATGGTTGGAGCACAGGAGGAGGCCATTTGGCACATCAAGTCCATTCCTGCTCTCTACCAGAGCAATTCTCTAGTTCCACCCACTAACTTTTCATATTTATCCAATTCCCTCTTAAATGCCAATGTGGAATCTGCTTCCATCACATCTGCATTCGGTGCATTCTAAAGCCCAACCACATGCTGTATGCAAAATAATTTTTCCTTAATTCTCTTTCCCTGTATTTTATACCTGAGATGCTTCATGATAGTTCTCCCCTTGGCCATCTCTTCTCCAAAGAAAACAATCCCAGCATCTATAATGTAACCATGGTTCTTCATCCCAGGAATCATTCTCATAAATCTTTTCTGCACCCTCTTGTGCCAATACATCCTTCCCACAATGAGGTGACCAAAGCTGAACACAATACTCAAGCTGAAGCTGGACCAATGGTCTGTAAAGCTTCAGCATAAATTCCTTCAGAGTGGAAAGCACGGCTCAGTCCATCACAGGCTCATCATTTCCTTCCATCCAGTCCATCTTCATGGTGCATTGCTTCAGGAAGGCTAGTAGTATCGTCAAGGCTTCTGCCATCCTGGACATTCCCTCTTCTTTCTCCTACCTTCTGGGACAAGATACAGGAGCTTGAAAGTCCAGACTTAAGAACAGCTTCTTTCCCACTGCTGTCAGACTTCTGAACCAATCACCTCTTTCACACTGCCTTCCCAGTGGTGCTACCATGGTGTCGTAGTCTTAACTCTACCACTCTGGGTTATTCCGTTAGGGTCACTTTAGCATTTTTTATTGCACTACTTCAGATTGCACTATAGTCTTCATATTCATCTGCTGTTTTGTGCTTATCATTGTACTTACTGTTGTATTTATTATTACCATGTATACTATTTACTCTGTGAGCTTCATGCGAGCAAGGAATTTAATTGTACCCTGGTGTATATGACAATTATCTAATCTAATCTGCATTTATACTCCATGCTTCTGTTGATAAAGACCAGAATTGTGCATGTCTTATTAATCACTTTCTCAACCTGGTTGGCCACTTTCAATGATTTGTGTGCCCTTACCCTCGGGTCTCTACTGCTCCAGCTCATTTAGAACAGTACCCTTTACTCTATATTGCCTCATTATTCTTATCAAAATGTATTGGCTCACGTTTCTCTGCATTAATTTGCATCTGACATGTATCTGCTCATTCCACCAGCCTCTTTGTCTTTCCACATGTATATTCTTCCTTGCATAGAGAGACCTGATTTGTCGATATTGTTCCAGATGTAAACTTACCAGGGCCCTATACAGTTGGGACACAGTGTCTCTTGATTAGTTTTCTTGCAATAAAGACTAATGTACTGTTTTGCAAGCGATTCTGCAGAGGCTGAAATTTAGAGCAACACACACAAAATGAGAAATAAACAGTTGATGTTTTGGGTTGAGACCCTTTATCAGGACTGGAAAGGAAGAGGGCAGCCCGTTATTCCGTGGTCCACTGCCCTCTACTACCGGATTCCTCCTCCTTCAACCCTTTGCCTCTTCTATGTATCACCTCTCAGCTTCTTGCACACCCCACCCGGACTCGCCTATCACCCAGCTGCATGTACTTCTCCCCTCTCCCCACCTTCTTATTCAGGTTTCTGCCCTCTTCCTTTCCAGTCCTGATGAAGGGTCTTGACCCGAAATGTCGACTGTTTATTTCTCTTCATAGATGCTGCCTGACGTACTGAGTTCCTCCAGCACTTTGTGTGTGTTGCTAATGTACTGTTTGCTGGCTTAATTGTTTTCTGTACCTGCATGCTAATTTTCAGTGACTTGCGTACACTTACGTTCTTCCGAACATCAATGCCTTTCAATCACTATCATTCAAAAAAAAGTGTTTTTGAAAAATTATTACTATTGTAATGTAGGAAATGTGGCAACCAATTTGGTTATGCACAGATCCTAGAAGCAGCAGTTTGATAATGACCAATCTGCAGTTATTATATTGATTGCAATTGATCAAGAAACTAGGAATAGCTTCCCTGCTATTCATTTAAATTGTAGGATCTTTCACATCTAGAGAGACTGACTGAGCTTCAGTTTACTAAGTTATCCTAAAGATGGCATTTTCTGACTGTGTAGTAGTCCCTCAGTATTACATTGAAGTTCAGCCTGGATAGGTACTGATTGCAGATATGGGACTTGACCCCCATGTGGTCAATGTTTTCATGTCTTTCCTGAAATACTCTTGAGAAGGTTGTGGTGCGATGCTGCCTTGAACTATTATAAGGTACTTCCATGTAGATGTTAAGTGTGGGCTACCAGGATTTAAACTTGGTAATGATGAGTGATTAACAATATATTTTCAAGTCAGAATGACATGTGACATGGAGCAGAACTTGCAAATGGTGGTGTTTCCATGTGCTTGTTGACCTTGCCTTCTGGTTGGTAAAGTTTGTGGTTTTGGCAAATGCCTTTGAAGCAGCAACAGCAAGTAACTGCAGGTATTTAGTCATGGTACATGCCATGGCCATAGCGGAGGGAATGAATTTTTAGGGTGAAAGATGGGTTGCCAACCAAGCAGACTATGTTGTCCTGGATGGCATTGTTGTGTTTTTGGAGCTGTGCTCACTTAGACAAATGTTT
>JAUZTB010000064.1:37366485-37377694 GCA_034780895.1 Rhynchobatus australiae
GGTCATATTGATTGATAGGGTAGGCTTGATGGGCATGGTAGCCCGCTCCTGCTCTTACTCCTACTCCTAGTGTTTGTAAAAGGACTATTTGAGTACCCGGATGGTGGTAAGGGATGAGATGAAAGGGCAGGTGTTGCAACTTCTGTGGTCGCATGAGAAAATGCCTTAGGATGGGGTCTGGTTGGTGGGGACGGAAGAGTGGATTGAGGAGTTGTGAAGGGAATAACTTTTGCAAAATGTTGAGAGGGGGGAGAGGAATATACGTCTTGTGGTGGAATCTTGTTGGAGCTGATAGAAATTGCAAAGAATGATCCATCTGCAGGATGTCTCATCATTGGAGCAAATGCAACAGAGATGGAGTGACTGTGAGAATGGAATGGAGTCCTTGCTGGAGGCAATGTGGGAGGAAGTATAGTTAGTACAGCTGTGGACTTGTAATAGATATTTGTGACCAGCCTATTTCCTGAGAGGAAAATGGAGAGACCATGTGAAGGTGTGAGCAGGGTAGAAGTCAGCAGAACCAATGCAGACATTGATGCACAAGGGAAAAATAGAGGGATAGTAGCCAGAGTAGGATTGAAACAAAGTTCCACACGTCCCACAAAAGGTCAGGTCTAACTTGGGTTCATGTGAATGGCCGTAACTACACAGATTGATCTGGAGTGAGTGAAGTTGAAGGAAAAGTTGTTCAATGCAAGTTTAAACATTAAATTCATTTATTTCAGATTTCCATTATTTTACTTCCCCCTTCGTGCTGTTTATACCATTGTTTATGTGGTTATCTTGTGAGCTTCATGCACATGCAGTATTTTCCATTTCTCATGAAAGGAGTTTAATTTTTGTGACAATGCCTGCTTATCAAACAGAAGTTTAATAGGTCAGATAGTCCCATTTGTTTTAATAATCTAAACCCCATTTAGGCGTTTACTCTAAAGAAGTGTGGATTGCCAAATGGACTAGCATAATACCATTTAAAACTACAATCTGGATTTCCTTGTTGATAAGATTGGACCATCCCTTCACTGTGTACATTTAGCCACTAAGCTGCCTATCTTTGTGAATATATTCAGAAAGTGTGTAAGGAGTGATATTGGAATGAAGTATGGTGAAATGAGGTGGGAGTGAAGTCACATTGTTAATGTAGGGATGTCTGTTTTCTCAGGGGCATGAGGGTTCAGAAGACTAATTACTTTGGGTTGGAAACCAGGGGGTTTTACCTTTTTAATAATGTTTACCTCTACCACCTCTTGTCTTTTAATAGATTTTACCTCTACCACAGTGATGTTGCCCCAGTGTTTATTTTTGGTGTCACTGAACTGCACACACTTCAGAATGCTTTGCTCTCTGATCAAAGACCTTCGTCAGCCAAACCGAGCAAGTGTGAAGTTTAACTGAAGCTGATAAAGGTTCAAGATAGCAGCAAGAAAGATTCTAGAGCAGAAATGTTTTGAAAAAACTTAAAAAGGAAAATCTTTGTCATCATCAAACTTTGCTAGTCTAAAGTGGTATTTTATGCAGCATAATGTGACAGGTATGAGAGCTGTAAAACTTCTCTGAGCTGAAGTAAATTTGGATTCAGATACATGCTTGCACGTGAGGAACCTTATTGCATATATTAAAAATTTACTCCACTCTTCAAAAAAAACCAAATTAAAATTCTGGTTTGGCCAGGCTATGATATTAACATTAAACTAGACAATTAGAATATCATATGCAATATGAAGTATCATTATGAAAGAAGGATATTTGGGCTCCAATTACATCATAGATTCATAATGATTTTTGTTTTGAAAGGAACCAAAAATCCAGAACCAGTTTTCAAAGTGTGGTCTTTTGTCATTTGAGAAATGTGGATTGGAGATTGATTAATGTAACTTCACTCCTATCAATATAGGTATTTTAAATTGTGGAAAGATTAGACAGAGTAAATTGAACTGGACAATTTCTAGTTAGTCATGAAGTCAAGAATTAGGGGCTATAGGCACATAATTAAATTTTTAGCTATTTAGAACAGGACTGAGGAAACTTGCATAGAGAATTATAAAGAAATGGAGTTCATTGCAATATTAGCAGAGAGGCAAAAAAATTAAGGTTAGATTGCATAGCGATAAAAGTAAAAAGTGTTGATGGTATAAAATGGACAAATATATTTAGAACTATTTATTGGTGCTTAACTATCCATGGCAATGGGCAGTGGTTGGACTGAAATATTAATTTCAATGTATTTCTTGGAAAGCCTTTCCATGGGCAATTACTCTTTCTGCCATTACAGCACCCTTCCCCCTAAACCTGGCTCTACCCCATCTCCAAACTGTTAAGTGAGTGATTGGAGTTTGAATGGGGTGGGGGAAGTCGGCAGAGGGGCAGAATATCACTTAGCTACATAAATTTACATTCACAATTTTCATGCGGCTGTCTACAAAGGAAGTTATTATGGAAAAAATTCTACAATACATTTATAAATTAACTTTATAAATGGGAACACTTTTTAAACATGAGATTTTTGTTGATTGATTTCATTAGCTGTATGTTGATTCAATTTTAAATGAGGCTAATATAAAACAAAATCCTTCCAGATTAAAATGACCACGGTAGAAAGATATTAACTTTTTTGTATCACATCTCAGGATGCTACATAGTTTTTAAGTTGTGCTTGATGTATCATTACAACTGTTTTGAAGCAATTTTTTTCAATCTATAAGAAACTGCAAATAACATGAATTAAATGACTGCTGTAATTTGTTAGTGTTTCTATGTAATTTAACAACTTAATTTTATGAATAGAAAAAACTGTCAAAATGTATTCTATTGAATTGCTTTGAATCACAATTTGCTGTGGTACTGTGAATACAATCAATGGGTTGGCTATTTAATGATACCCAAGTGATAGTGATATGATATGACATAGTGATAAATCTGCAGTCCTATGTACTTGCGCTAGGAAATCTGGACAATCAGTTGAAAGTTGTTTGTCAAATTGGAATTCTGTTAATGGGCGTGAAATGGTCGGGAAAATTCAAAACTTTTTTTTCAGGAAACCTGGTGACAGAAGTACATGGGAAGAGATTTAATTAATAGCAGCTGAAAGGGAAAATAAAAATTAATGATTCTGTTGTAGATCCATTGTCTAAATGGATAGTTTGGAATTGAATTTTTTTTGGAGTTGTCAATGAGGACAGAATTTTCTCACAGGTGTTTCTGTCTGTAGACTATAACTTTAGAAAAAATGCGTTGAAATCTCTGGGAAACCTAAAACTGGATTGAAAACCAACAAAGATATGAGCCTAAAAATTTATTCATACAATTCAGGGGGAAAAAAAGTACATTATGTTATTGAAAATCAGGTTAGCACAGTTTAAAGCACATTTCTGCAATTCTTAGTGGCCACTAGGAAATTTATTGAATCACACAGAATGGTTATAGCACAAAAGAGGCCATTTGGGTTATCATGTCTCTTTTTGTTTTATGTACATTTTAATTTATTTTGGCTTGCATTTCTTTTTCTGGCATAAAATTCCCCCCAATGACCTCCATAGTAATGCAACACACACAATTTGTTTGTGGTTAAGTTTTCCTGGCTTCCTAAAGATTCCACGTGAACACGTGTCCCTTCTTAAATGAGCAGTAGATAAGGTGGAGCCTCAGTAATACCCAGTGCAATTGTAGCAAAACTTGTGCTCCATTTCTCTTGCAATAAAGGCCAACATTTCATTTGCCTTCCTAATTACCTGCTGAAAATTTGTTATCTTTCTGCATGTCTTACTCCTCTGTAAGGCAGAATACTATAATATTTCCATTTAAATAATAATATGCTTTTTTATTCTTCTGACCAAAGTGAATAATGTCACATTTTCCACATTATTCTCTATTTCCAATTTTTTTTGTCTACTTGCTTAACATGTCGATATCCATTTGTAGATTCTTTTCAAAAGTTTCTCTCCCTTTCGTATCATCAGCAAATTTGCCTGCAGTACTCTCACTCCTTTATTTAAATCATTACAATGGATTGTAAATAACTGAGCCTCAGCACTGATTCATGTGATACTCCTCTCTGTTTACAGCTTGCCAATCTGAAATGTACCTATTTATCTTGACTTATTTTTCTGTTGTTCATCAACTGTCCTCCACCTATGTTAGTATATTAACCATGAGCTCCTCTGACAGTTTTCCAGGTCCCTCTGACATTTTAGGATTACTCTCCCCATTATTACTACTGATGAATGCAACAACTTGCTGTAGTTGGGAAGTATTATTTGTGTTGTAATGTGTCCCTTTATGTGCTGGCTGCAAAAATTGCACCTGCTGTGCTACATGCTGAGAACTGCGAGATCCTGCAACACATCACTAGGGAATGCTGTGCTGAAGCCAGCAGTGTCAGTCTCTGCATGGTATTGCATGGGGAAGCTAGACAATGATATTCTGTGAACTTCACCATTGAAGTTCTCTCTCTTTATGATTTTTGTTTTTACAAACAGGATTAGGGTAATCCGTGATGATGTTTTAATGCCAGAGAAACAGTTTCCAGCAATTACTAGGCCAAGAATGATATTGGAATTGGCTTATTATTGTCACATGTACCGAGGTACAGTGGAAAAACTTGATTTTGCATCCATACAGATCATTTCATTACAATAATGCATTGAGTTGATACAAGGGAAAAGAGAATGCAGCATAAACTGTTACAGTTGGAGAAAGTTCAGTGCAGGCACACAATAAGGTGCAAGGCCATAACGAGGTACATTGAGGTCAAGAGTCCATCTTATCATGCTAGGGGACTGTTCAATAGTCTTTTAACAGCAAGATAGAAGCAGTCCTTGAGCCTAGTATCTTCTTGTTTTGTATTTTCTGCCTGGGGGGAGAAGAGAGAATGTCTGGGTTGGGTGATGTTTTTGATTATGTTGATTGTTTTACCAAGGTGATGAGAAATGTAGACAGAGTTCATGGAGGGGAGGCTGGTTTCTGTGATGTGCTGATCTGTGTCTACAACTCTCTGCAGTTTCTTGTGGGCAGAACCATGATATATCTGGATAGGATGCTTTCTATGGTGCATCAATAAAAATTGATGAGGTTAAAGGGGACGTGCCAGGGGCTCCATCCACGCCAGATGCTTTCTGCAGGTTCACTCTCTGAAAGACTGATCTGACATGGGTTCAGGTGCATTGGAGGCTGTCAGGGTGGGAGGTGACATTCCATTCCCCTTCTGTTCAAAACATGCATAGAATGTATTAAGCTCATCAGGAAGAGATACACTGTTGTTGGTGATGCTGCCCAACTTTGTTTTGTATTCTGTTATACCATCTAAGCCCTGCCACAACTGGCAGCTGGTCTGGGTCTCTAATTTGGACTAGTCTTGTCTCTTGGCATTCCCTGATAACTCTTTGAACGTCATATCTTGATTTTTTTGTATAGGTTAAGGTTACCTGATTGGAACACTGCAGTCCTGGACTTTAATAGGGAGTGGATCTCCCAGTTCATCCATGGTTTCTGATTTGGGAACACCTGGATTGACCTCTTTGATACACAGCCCTCTACACACTTGCTGATAAAGTCTGTGATGGTGGTGATGAACTCTTCTAGCTTGGCTGCTGAGTCTTTGGATATGGATCAGTCCACTGACTCAAAGCAGTCATGGAGAAACTTGCCTATTTCCTCAGACCAGCTATTGAGGAGATTGGAAAATAATTTCTTAGTTTACTTTCCTTTTTATAGACTCTTCTATTTTTATTTGTACTTTTCAGGTGGAGGGGGTTGTGGGGGTGGGGTGCCACTGAAGGTGAGAGTGAAAAGGGAGGGATTATAGAAATCGTCTAATCCCAGTGCTCCAGCATGCAACGTGAGCCAGCCTTAATGCATTACCTGTAGTTAGTGATCTTCTTGGAAAGAGTAATCACAGTATGACTGATTTCTCATACAAATGGAGGGTGCAATAGTTCGATCGAAGACCAGTGTATTATGCCTAAACAAGGGGGAGTTGGCTAGTGTAGACTGGAACCACAGGCTATATGGTGGGGCAGTTGAGGAACAGTGGAAGATTTTCAAAGAAATTTTTCACAGTGATCAACAAAAGTATATTCCAGTTAAAAGCAAGGATAGTAAGGGTGGGGAGAGCCAGCCTTGGATAACTAAGGAAATAAAAGAAGGCATGAGGCTATAAACTCATGCATATAAAGTTGCCAAGAGTTGTGGGAAACTGGAAGATTGGGAAAACTTTAAAAAGCAACAAAGAACCACTAAGCAAGCAATACGGAAAGGGAAGATAGGTTATGAAAGTAAACTGGCACAAAATAAAAAAACAGATAGTAAAAGTTTTTATAATTATGTAAAGTGGAAAAGGGTGGCTAAAGTGAATGAGGGTCCCTTGGAAGATGAGAAGGGGGAATTAATATTGAGTAATGTGGAAATGGCCAAGGACTTGAATGATAATTTTATGTCGGTCTTCACAGTGGAAGACACGTCTAATATGCCAAAGGGGGAGGTTATTGATGTGATGGGAGGTGAGGACTTTGATACAATCACTGTGACTAAAGAGGTAGTGCTGAGCAAACTAGTGAGCCTAAAGGTAGACAAGTCCCCTGGTCCTGATGGGATGCATCAGGCAAGGCGGGTTGGAATTCGGGAAGGATTCGGGAAGGCAGGTCCTGTTTGACAAACTTACTGGAGTTTTTTGAGGATAGAGTGAGCATAGTGGATAGAGGGGAACAAGTGGATGTTGCATTCTTGGATTTCCAGAAGGCATTCGATAAGGTGCTGCATAAAAGGCTTACCCATAAGATAAGGATACATGGACTTGGGGGTAATGTATTAGCATGGATAGAGGACTGGTTAACCAATAGAAGGCAGAGAGTTGGGATAAATGGGTGTTTCTCTGGTTGGCGATCAGTGGTGAGTGGGGTGCCGCAGGGGTCGGTGCTGGGCCCGCAACTGTCCATGATCTACATTAACGATTTGGAAGAGGGGACTGAGTGTAGTGTATCTAAGTTTGCTGATGACACTAAATTGACTGGAAAAGCAAATTGTGCAGAGGATGTGCAGAGTCTGCAGAGAGATATAAATAGGTTAACTGAGTGGACAAGGGTCTGGCAGATGGAGTACAATGTTAGGAAATGTGAGGTCATCCACTTTGGAAGGAAAAATAAAAGATCAGATTATTATTTAAATGGTGAAAGACTGCAGCATGCTGTTGTGCAGAGGGACTTGGGAGTGCTTGCACATGAATCACAAAAAGTTGGTTTACAGGTGCAACAGGTTATCATGAAGGCAGATGGAATGTTCGCCTTCATTACTAGAGGGATTGAATTTAACAGCAGGAGGTTCTGCTGCAACTGTACAGGGTACTGGTGAGATTGCACCTGGAGTACTGCATGCAGTTCTGGTCTCCTTACTTGAGAAGAGATGTACTAGCTTTGTAGACAGTGCAGAGGAAGTTCACCAGGTTGATTTCAGAGATGAGAGGGTTAGCCTATGAGGAGAGATTGAGTCGCCTGGGACTATACTCACTGGAATTCAGAAGAATGAGAGAGGATCTTATAGAAACATATAGAATTATGAAAGGTATAGATAAGATAGAGGCAGGAAAGTTGTTTCCACTAGGAGGTGAGAATAGAACTAGGGGATATAGCCTCAAGATTTGGAGGTGTAGATTTGGGACAGAGGTGAGGAGGAACTGCTTTTCCCAGAGAGTAGTGAATCTGTGGAATTCTCTGCCTAGGGAAGCAGCCTCATTAGATATATTAAAGATACAGTTAAATAGATTTCTGCAAAGTAGCGGAATTAAGGGTTATGGGGAAAAGGCAGGTAGGTGGTGCTGAGTCCACGGCCAGATCAGCCATGATCTTATTGAATGGTGGAGCAGGCTTGATGGGCCAGATGGCCTATTCCTGCTCCTATTTCTTATGTTCTTATGTTCTAAGCCTGGTTCTGAGCACAACTCACCCCAGTGATCCACTGAAGGAGACCGTCCTTGTTTGCTCAGATGATCAGATCTATCTGCAATTCCCTTGCAAGTTGCCACGGTTAGAACCTGAACACCCACCCACACTTTATATAATACAAAAGAATCTTGAATGTGACAATTGATTGGTACATGTCCCTCCCCTTTGATTGTCCCTCCTGTGTCCTTGTAAGTCCATGCATTGTTTGATCATCAATGTTCAGGGAACAGTTGTTTTGACGGGGAAGAACTCTGAACTTAACACCTTGTAATGTTCCTTCTCTAATGAAGTTCTGCAATGTCATACCACAGAAGCCCTGTGGAGAACCTAGATATGTAAATTGTACCCTTAGGTTAATCTTGTTTTGTGATTTAAAATAAACTACCTTTCTCACAGATTCTTCAGCTCTTGGCCAGTTCTAAAAGTTGCTTCAGAAGGTCCCATGGTCCGTCATAGGATTCTGGGATGGAGATTTTGCTCAAGTTTCTATCCTAGTTCATTGTTGGTTAATAAAGACTTAAATGTGTTTCTTGATGCATAATTTTTAGCTGTGCATGTCTCAGCACTTTAAATGGATTTGCAACCATTGGTACAATCCTTGTCCCAAGTGAGCAGGTGTGGATCTAAACTTATTTTGGGCTGGAGGACATTATCTACTCTTATCCCTTACCACAAAATGTGACTTCTCTTTCGTTTGTGGCAGTAGGCATACCTGGAACCCCTATCCCCCAACCCTTGGATTTACCTGTAGTCTCCCAGTGGTACTCTGGGGCTCTGCTGACATGCATAGATTCCAAGGTTCTGTAACTAAGCACTTGATATACTGTCTTTGTTTTAACTTCTCCCATTTGTTCCTCCTCCACCTTGGAGGTAAACACCCAGTCAAACAAACATGTCACTAATTCACCTCACAAAAACTGCTCAGAGCAGCCTCAGACAGAGGTGTAGTTACCCACCCCCACACCCCTCCCACTGACAAACCATGACAGAATAAAAGTAGCCATCCCTCTCCTCTTACCTTCATTTGACACAAGAGCCTTCGGTGAAATAAAGAGTGATGATACTGACTGAATCATTGACATTCTGTGGATTAATACTTCTGCCTGTAAAGGGTTTATCTTTCACTCTTAAGTATTTTGAAATAAATTTTAAAAGACCTGAGAATGCCCTCATTTGAAATTCAAAGTCATACAGCACAGAAGCAGGCCCTTCAACCCACTGCCAACCATCAACCCATAGTTTACTCTAATCCTATACTAATCCCATTTTATTCTTTACACATTCCCGTCAACTTCCCCCAGGGAGCTGGGCCAAGGGTTCATTGAGCTCTCGGCTGAATGATCATGGCAAAATCAACTTCGAGCAGGTTATCTACATATTGGCTGTAAAGCACTTGGGAATCCTGAAATATTAGAAATGCTGTAAAGTGCAAGACTTTCTGTTATCAAAGTACTATCTTTATTTGATAAACTCTTGCCTCACCATCTGTTAATTCGCTTTCTATTTTATTGGTTTGTACTACTGTTAGGTTGTTCCTGCATCATGGCCTTTCGGACCCTTGCCCATCCTCTGTTCAATTAAGAGATCTCATCATTAATCTGCATGACAGCGAGAAACAGTCAGGGGAGGAAATCATAAGATCATAAAATTGAATTAAGGAACGACAAGTTTTCAAACACATGAAGGTCATTGAGCCAGAGCATTTTAGTGGACACTAATTTTGATTATTGAGGTGATATGCCAAAACCCATAGTGCAGTGCATTATTGAGTTTGGATGAAGGCAAGACAGAAATCATTAACTGGTTATCATGAAAACCAACCTTGAATTACAGATGTCCTATATATTGTAAAGAAAAATTGAGAGTCCTGCATTCATATTGTCCATTTCACAATTCCAGGACCTCTGAAGGCCATTGAGATACTTTTATAATGTGGGAAATGTAAGGGCCAATTTTTACATTCCCAAGTCTCAAAATCAACAATGAAATAATGGCTAGATCATCTGTTTTAGTGATGTTGGTTGTTGATGAATAGATGTTGCCAGGAGGATGCCTTGCTGTTCATTGAACAGTGTAGTGAGATGTCTGAATAAACCAGCTTCAGCTCATTGGCTTCCAAACCCTCAACCATGTCCTTGTCACCTCAAGGCACAAATAATAAAATGCTTTCCCATCCTCTATAAATTTCAGCCTATTCAAGTCTATTCTGCCTGTATCCTAATGTAGCCAATCACTCATCACCATTGCTCTACATTGATCCAAGTCCAGCAATGCCACAGTTTTAAAATTCTCAGCTTTGTTTTCAGATCCCTCTGAGGCCTTGCTGCATCCTATCTCTGCCCCTGCCCTTCCTCCAAATCTGTCACAGTCTGAGATCTCTGCATTGCTGCAGCTCTGGCTTATTTCTTTTTCCTCTCATTGGTGACCACATCAGCTAGGACAAAGCTCTGGGCTTAACATTCTTTCACCAGACTTTTAGCCATCTGTCATTATTCTCAGCATCCATTACATTGGATCATTATGGCACAGGAGGAGGCCACTTCCTGAATCTCAGCAGAGCAATGCAATCAACTGCTTTCCCCTGCTTTTTCATCAAAACCCAGCAAATTATTTTCCATTGTGCCCATCCAATTGTGTCCAGAAAATCCTGAATGAATCTGTTTTCATCGCCTTGTAGGATGTGTGTTCTAGAGTTAACTCTCTGCACCGTATAAGAAGTTTCTCCTCGTCCCCCCACCCACTCTAATTTTCTTGCCACTCTTTGAAATTGCATCCACAAAGGCTTGAACCATTTGCTAATGGGAACAACTTTTCTCTATTTATTCAGTCTAAACCTGCCATGATCTTTAACACCTCTATCAAGCCTCCTCTAAAACTCCTTTAGTCCAAGAGAATAACCCCAGTTTAACCTAGTCTAACCTGATAATCCAAGTTCCTGTTCCTGGAACCATTAATCTTTTCTGTATCTTCTCTAGGCTTTCACATCTTCCCTATAATGTCATGAGCAGAACTGAATGCAGCACTTCAGTTGCAGACTAACCAGATTTAACTGACACAAGAGACTGCAGATGCTGGGATCTGGAGTGAAAAACAAGCTACTGTGGAGGCAAAGGGATAGTCGACCTTTGGGTCAAGATCTTGCATTATGACTGAGAGTGTAGAGGGGAGATAGCCAGTCTCTGTCGCTATCTCCACCCCTCCCAGCCCCCACCCCCACCGGGCCCCATCTGCCCATTAGTCTCTGCTTACCTGGAGTAACCTGTCACTCACTCCTCCCT
>JAUZTB010000064.1:37505837-37517715 GCA_034780895.1 Rhynchobatus australiae
GCAATTCTGGTCATGGTCTACAGGAAAGATGCAATTATGCTTGAAAGAGGGTTGCTTTCTTCAGAACAGAAGATACTAACAGGGTTAACTTAACTGAGGTGCATAAAATTATGAGGGGCCTGGAAGACTACTCAGGAAGAACCCATTTTCCATCAGATGGGGGCTAAAACTGGGTGACGCAGATTTAAAGTAAGTGGTAGTAGGATTAGAAGGGGATTAAGAAATAGTTTTTCACGCTGAGGGTGGTAGGGGTCGAGAATTCACTGCTTGAGAGAATGGTGAGACAGATATCCTCATCACATTTAAACAGTACTTTGATGTGTATTTGAAGAGGTGTGACCTGTAGGACTACAGACTGTGCTGGAAAATGGGATTAAACTGGAGACAATGGGTCAAATGGTCTTTCACCGAATTGTATAATACTATGATTTGTAATAGACTTCAAGGCCTCAGGAACTCTGTGATAGCTTTTCTGAGACAGGGTCTCATAGATAACCTGATAACCTCCAGCCAACAAGAGCTGAAGAGTGTTCATAGTGTGTCTGGACTGCACTGAAGTTCACCATGCTTAGGGTCCATGAAGAAATTCTTGGCTTCTCTTTGAGAAAATACCAGGACTGGTTTGATGAGAACGTCCAGGGGCTAATCAACCACAAGCATAATGGTTTGGAAACTCCACCAGGCTTCAGCAAAATAAACAGCTTTGCAGGCATGTAAAATTTTTCAGACTGAAAAACTGCGACTTAAAGAATAGATGGTGGATAAAAAGAGCGGAAAGGTCCAGCAACTTGCTGATGACTATGACATTGTGTATTTTTCAGTGGTGTGAAGGTCGATCACAGCTCGAACATCCAAGGCCCATCCCCTCAAGAGCACGGATAGAAAAGCAGTCAGTGCCTGCTGGAAGGAACACTTTGAAGGACCCCTCAGCCTTGACTCTATATTTGATTTGATTCTAGGCTTGACTGATAAGAAGGCAAAAGGGCCACCTGCCAATGGACTACCAACTATCTGGTCCAGCCTTGCTGCCATCCTAGTTTGACAGGAAATTGAAAGGGCATATGAAGTTGAAAAGGCCTAGGGAGCTGCTGAAATTCTAAAGATGCTTAGGGAGAGGAGGAGGTGCCAGGAGACCTTAGATGTGGAATCCATCTTCAAGGAAGGAAACAAATCAAATTACAGTAATGATGAAGGGATCTCTACTGTCTGCCACAGTCAAAATCTTTCCCATCATCTTAAAGCATCTTCTTCCAGTGGCTGAAGAGATGCTTCCCAAATCACAGTGTGGATTCCATCCATCTAGAGGCACAATCACATGATCTTCATTGCGCATTAACTCCAAGAGAAATGCAGGAAGCAGCATCAACTGCCATATGTGGCATGTGTTGACCTCATAAAAACCTTTGACCCTGTCAGTCAAAAGGGTCTGTGGAGCATCCTTCTCAAATTTGGCTACCCACAGAATTTCATCTCCATCCTATATCTGCTACATAATGGTGTGAAAGGTGTGACCTTAACAAATTGGTCCACAACAGACCCACCTCGGTACAGACTGGTGAGCAAGGCAGTGTCATCGTCCCAATCTTTCCGTTTGCACGGCCGCACCTCACTGTCGGCAGGCTTCCACCTGGAATGGAGATAATATGAGGACACTGCAAGTGCTGTAAATCTGAAAAGAAAACAAAAAAGTGCTGGAAGCATTCAGCAGATCAGGCAGCATCTGTGGAAAGGGAAAGCAATTTAATGTTTCAGGTTCAAGACCCTTTGCCAGAATTGGGAAGCAGAGATTAAAATAAGGCGATTTTAAATTGCAGAGAAGGTGATAGAGGGAAAGAAAATAATTGTGATAGAATGAGATCAAGTCAAAAGAGTTAATGAGACAGTTATAGGCCAATTATTATTCTTTTTCTTGTAAAGTGTTGCTAATAGCATGGCTGTGGGACATGTCCAGCAAGTCAGGTTGTACAGATGGAGAGAAAAACCATGCCAAAATCACAGGTGGATAACTGGTAGAAATGATCACTTCTGTTACTGAACAAGAAAGTTACCTAAAGTTGGAGAATTTGCTATTGAATCTGGAGGGTTGCAATGTGCCCATACAGAAGATGAGGTGTTGTTCTATAAGCTTGTGTTGGGTCTCATTACAACAGTGCAGGAAGCCACAGGTGGGTAGCTCAAAGTGGGATGGAGAATTAAAGTGGCAGGTAACAGGAAGTTCAGGGTTGCTGCAGTAAATTGAACTCTGGTTCTCTGCAAAGTGGTCATCGAATCTATATTTGGTTGCTCCAATGTACAGGAGATAACATGGCGAACACCAAATACAGTACACTAAATGGAGGAAGTGGAAGTGAATTGCTGCTTTACCTCAGAAGTTTGATTTGGACCCTAGATGGTGGGAAGGGAAGAGATAATTGGACAGGTATTCACATCCTGCAGTTGCATGGAGTTACAAAAATAAATGAATGAATAGTGTAAAAAAAAGAATAATGAGGTAGTCTTCATGGGTTCATGGATCGTTCAGAAATCTGATGGTGGAGGGGAAGAAGCTGTTCCTGAATCATTGAGTTTGGGTCTTGTACCTCCTCCCTGATGATAGTAATGAGAAGAGGGCATGTCCTGGATGGTGAGGGTCCTTAACGATGGATGCTGTCTTCTTGAGGCACCGTCTCTTGAAGATGTCCTCAATGGTGGGGTTGTTCACTGTGAAATCAAGTTCAGCCAGGCAAAAGGCTGTCACGCTGGAGCAGAATTGGTTGGCCCTCTGTTTATTAAAGAAGTGGAGGGCCCTCCTACCCTCCCTGATGTGGAATAGAGATGTAGGGAGATTGTATGTCCATAGTGAAGCTAAACTGGTTGGGACCAGGAAATTATCAAAGTGGCTGAGGGCATCTGAAGTATCATGGATGGTAGTGGGAAAGGATAGAGTAGGACTGAAGGACAAATGGAAAACTTTTCAACCTTAGTTGCCTTCACTCCATAACCATCCCAACTTCAGTCAGTGAGTTGCAGTATGAAAAGCATGTTTGAAGTTCAAGACTTCAAACTTGGCACTAACCTAATGACCTGAGGATGAAAGTGGCGTGTGATGCGGAAGTTGCCACTGCGAAAATTCTGTCTTGTCTGATATCATGAGCCATGTTTGGGGTAGGTTGGGAGTAAAGGTTCCAGTCGGAGCAAACCTTGCCAGAAGTTAGAAACTAATTTTCACATCATATTAGTAGTTTTTCACTGCTTCCCACAGCCTTTTGAGTTCTGCTAATTTCTTAGCTTTTAATAGGTCTTGTCGTAGTTATCAGGCTACAACTTTGACCAGCTAGTGACATTTCTAACCAGGATATTGATGTTAATCTCCTTAATAAATTGGGACCTGCAACTAAATCTCTGGTGTCAAAGAAAAGAATTGTTCAACCTCCTTATCTAATTTGTAGTTTCCTTCAATAGCTTCCTGCAGTTTTGTAATTCCTACTGTTTTTTTGCAGTTCTTTACAACTAACAAAAAATTTAAGTAAGACCAGAAAAAACAGAGGAAAAAAAATGAATATGAAATAACTAAATTATTTGACTCCAGAATATTTAAAAACTCTGCATTGGATTTTAGTCTAATTTCTCAATGAAGTTAGTTATTTGTGGATGCAGATTGGGAAGGGCTATTTAAAGTAACTTGGAAGAGTAGTATTTCACTGTGACTCGGGAGTACTCTGGGAACTGATTAACCACAATGTTCACATGATTGAGAACATTCCTGTGGAACCATCTGAATTGTCCATAAGAGCTACAGATACATTGCTTTTGCCTGAGGGGCCAATGAAACACGGTTGATTGTAATCGGTTTGATGATTGTTAGCTTCTACATAGTATTCTCAGGAGGGGGAAATAGTGTTTTTTTAGAAATGGTTTGGCCACTAACTCTGTTTTTGTTCCTTATGCAGCTGCTTAATCTTGTAGTAAAGCTGAAGTACTGGTAGCTGAACACAGTTGGCTACTTGTCATATTTTGAAGAAATATTGGAAATAAATGGTTAAATAATATTGTTGCCGTTGGGGAGACTTGTGCTGTATGTGATGAAAGTTGCACCTACGGTGCAGAAAATTGCTCTTCTTTGTATCCATGTGATTTGTACTATTAACATTGATTGTGGTCAGCTTGTGTGGATCAAGTAGGAACACTCAATTAGAACGCACATGGGAGCAGGCCTGGGAAGAGGAACATGAACTTATCTAGTGGATGCTTAATATGGAAGATGGATTTATTTGAACGAAGGCTCATAGGCAACAAATAACTTGGGTATGGTATTACATCCTCCACTATGTCACTGAATTTAATACTCCTGTTATGCAGTAAAATACTCTGACACCTGCAATTGTCACTCGGACAGCAGAGAGATTTACTCCTTTATTGAAGTAAGTTACTCCTGCAGAGACCAGAGCTTACTAAATAACTGACTATAATTGGACAGGACTTTTCAATCATAGTGAGGGCAGGATTATCTTGAGTGCACACCCAAAACAATAGCAAAGTGAGGAGTGATCAGACCAGTTAGAATTGAAATGCAGTGCCAGTTTGATTGGCATCCAATTGTGAATGGTGGTTGACAATTAAACAACTCGCAGAGGAAGGAGGTTTAGAGTACATGGGCTTAGCATGTAAGTGCTAAGGACAAGGTTGAAGCATTTGCAACCACGTTTAGGTGGAGATGCCGAGTGACAGTACATCTCTGCCTACTCCTGAGATTCACACTGTCTTTGGCCAAATTGATTCACTCCATGTGATCGCTAATATAGCAGATGCCATCAGACCAGAAAACATTGGGCTGTGCAACTGAAGACTTGTGCTCCAGAACAAACCATGCATCAACCAAGCTGCTCCAATACAGTTATAACATTGATATCCAGCCAACAATCTGGAAAATTGACCTGCATGTTCTGTCTACAAAATGCAGGACAAATCTAATCAAAGCAGCCCACTTGATTGGCACCACATCTGTCTCCCTAAACATTCATGGGCTCTGCCACCTTTACAACATACCTGGTACTAAATACTAGGTTGGCATCCACCAGGGTGCTTGGATTCAATGGATGTGGGTGTTGGGGTGGTTCTTTCAAACAGCAATGGAGCTCCATACCCTGGGTTTTAGCCCTTTCAGGAAATAATGCTGCAGAGTTCTATTTTTGAAAAAAAGTGAGAGACAGCTCCGCTTACCCTTCCATGGTAAGGGGCTTACAAATCTTGTGTGAATCTGCTCTAAAGTGGACATATAGTGGGACAAACACATTTGTTGCAGGGTAACAGACATGACTTATGATCTACTGCATGTTTGTCTTAATTCTGAGCATCAGAAGGAAAGACTTTGCAATCTACCAGCACTTAGAGTAAAGTCCTACCATGATATTCCAAAACTTTAACTCAAGTCCCTTTGATGTCCTTTTCCAGTCACCACAACAACAGTTCTGTCACCACTTTTTGGGTGGCACATGGGCAGGTGAACTTCATGGAACTGCTGCCTCACATCTCCAGCAATACTGATATAAGAAATAGGAGCAGCAGTAGGCCATCTGGCCCATTGAGCCTGCTCCACCATTCAATAAGATCATGGCTGATCTGGCTGTGGGCATAACCCTTTACCCCATAACCCTTACTCTGCAAACATCTAACTAACTGTGTCTTAAATATATTTGTGCTGTCTGTGTGGAGTTGGTACACTCTCCCTGTGACTGCATGGATTTTCCCTGAGAGTGTTAGCTTCCTGATGTTGACCAACCCTTTGTCTCCATAGATGCTGCTCAACCCACTGAGTTCTTCCAGCGGATTATTTTTTTACTAGGAGAATTACTCCCTGGTCCCTGGGTAGATATAGCCTCCTACTTAGAGTCTAGCTACTTAACATGAGCCCATCAGGACCTGACTAGAAGTGTTGGGTTTAGGTCAGGTGTATATTCTGATAAACTGTTTGGGTTTGGATGAAATCAGGTCATTCTGTGCTGACTTGGCTCCATGTTTGATCTGGGTCAGGATGATTTGCTTTGGAAGAAAGATGAGAATTCCAGGTGTGTAGTACACTTTTAAGAAATGGTTTGTATCATGTGGTATGACTCTGGTACATGATTGTACACAGGCACTGCTATTTGGTTGAGATTGGGTGAGATATGGGGAAAAAAAAGTACTGTGGATAGGTTGGTTCCGAATTGACTGTGGCCTTGTTGAGCAAGGGTCAGGTTTTAATTTTACATCCAAGCAGACGTCCGCTCCTGCTGCAAGCCCTTCTTCTCTCCTTACTTGCGTTTGGTAGTTTCTCCTGTTCTGTGTAGCCTCTGCTCATTCTCCAAGTCCTCCTGGATTCCAAGGACAATGCTGATTAATTTATCCAAGTCCAGGAGCAACTAATGCTTGCAGAATTATTGTAGTCAGCAAAAAGTTCTTGAGTATCTGCCACATCACACCTTGGTAAGGAATGACAGTAAACACCATACCTGTGCAGAATCCTAGCAACAAGCAAAAGAAATCAGCAAATAACTTTAAATTGATGATCCTTCATGCTAAAGGGCTCACCTGTTGATGTATGGGATTAAGAAAGGGTGTTAGCTGGAACACTGAGTTCTGAAATGACAGTGATTAACAGTATAATCTGCCTACTGTACATCCAATGGATTTTAGCTGTGCGTAGAGCAGGATCTTAATGGTTATTTAATTATGCCCATGCATTTCATCATTAGTGAATCAGGACGATCCCTTCCCCTGACAATGGTTTATAGTTTTATTGCATAGCAAAAATGCAGAGTTGGTTTCCCCATCACCAACATTTCCAAACAAAAAGCTGGCAACTATGCATTGTGATGTAAAAGCTTGGTTATCTAGCACATGCTGGATTTGTCAGGTGCCAATCAAACATGTATGACAGTTAATCTGATGTCGGCATGGGGGATCCCTCAGCACTGTCCTGTTGTTGGCCCAAGGGTTCCCCCAGCACCGAGCCAATGTCCACCCTGTGGGGGGTGGGGGTGGTGGTGGGGGGTGGGGCAGGCAGGGGGAGCCCACTCAGTGCCACTCAGAAAGAGCCCACTCAGTGCCACTCAGAAATTGGCTTGGGAGCTGTCTCTTAAGTGATGCTTGCCAAAGCATGCTGTTTGGTGAAGGTTTTTTTTTAACTGTAATTGCACTTAACAGTAATGGAAATTTCTTGCTTCCTTTTGTTGTCACATCCAAATGTATGAGAATATTTACTGAAATCATTAAAATGACTTTTCCAAAGAAAGTGGGGTTAAGTAAACATTATTTACCGTCCTCCTGAGAAGTCTCTAATTTGTTTACATTTTATGGTGAAGAGCATGGTTGTAGAAGATTGTGCAATGCTCCTCATCCATATCCCTTCCTAAACAAAGGAAAATTTCCCAGACATTTTCCATGAATAGTCTGTCTCTTTAAAGGTTTTATGTCTGGCCATGTATTAGCTTGTAATCTGGTTTCTTGCGTACTTTAGGATCTCCTATGTGCCAGGGCTTGCTTTGTCAGAATGCCAGGTATCTATGCATCATCCAGTAACTAGTTACTAATACTTCTGCCCCACCTAGCCCACCCTGCTGCACCTTCCTCTTTCTTCCTGCCTTTAAGCAGCTGTAAATCTACCTCCTGCCAGATCTTCTCACTATTAGTCTCTTTTGCCTTCACTTTGCCCTCCAGGTTTTATCCCTTACCTTTATTTTTTTTTCCTGATGAAGTAGAAGGATGGAGCATCTCAGAGCATTCCCATTGGTGCATTCCCCCACTTATTTACCAATACCTATTCTCTCACACATGTTCCTCAAGTTTACCTTGATTCCCCTACCACCTGACAACACGTCCACACCCCAACCACCCTCTGGGTGAAAAATATTTTCCTCAGCTCCCTTCTAATCTTTATACTAATGACTTCAAATCTATGCCTCCTAGTTTTTGATCCCTGTGCTAAAGGGAATGCTATATGTCCTTCCTATTTACTGTAATTACTATTCACCATACTGCTGCCACAAAACAAGAAATTTCACAACCTATGTCAGTGATAATAAACCTGATTCTGATTTATTTAGTCTCCTCATAATTTCATACACCTCAATTAAGTCTCTCATCATCTCCTCTGTTCCAGAATGTAAGTCTATTCTAATAAAGAATATTCAATATGACTCCTTGAATCACTTTATTGACTTGTCCGGCTGCCTTTAATGCTCTGTGGACTCTCCAAAGGTTCTCTGTTCCTCCGCACACTTGATATCCTCCTATTTATTGTGTTCTTCCTTGTCTTGTTCTACCTCTTGAAATTCATTACCTCATACTTCACTAGATTAAAGTCCATTTGCTACTACTGCCATAGTCCTTTTGAAGTTCACTCTGTATCTTAATTCTTTTATAATTCTACTGGCTCCAGGAGCTTTTGTACTTTGCCCAGTTGAACATTCTTCATGCTGTAACTGTTGACAAACTGTTTGGCTGTGATTTGAAGAGCAAGAGAGTAGGTGCAGGATTAAGAATCATAATTAGAACCTATTTGGACTTTGGCTTGTTTGATCAGTTTTGTTTGTATAGAACAGTACAGCAAAGGAACAGGCCCTTCATTCTCTGCACATTCATGTGCCTATCTAAGAGCCTCTTAAACGCCTCTATCATATATCCCTCCACCACTACTCCTGGCAGCATATTCCAGACAGCCACCACTCTGAGTAAAACAAAACTTGCCCTGCACATCTCCTTTGAAGTTAGCCCCTCTCACCTTAAATGCATGCCCTTTGGTATTAGACATCTCTAACTTGGGGAGAAAGATATTGGCTGTCTAATCTATTTATGCTTCTCATAATCTTATAAACCTTTAACAAGTTTCCCCTCAGACTCCATTGCTCCAGAGAAAACAACCCAAGTTTGTCCAACCTCTTCTTATAGCACATGCCCTCTAATCCAGGCAGCATCCTGGTAAACCTCTTCTGCACCCTCCCCAACACCTCCATGTTCTTCCTATAATGGGGTGACAAGAATGGAATGCAGTACTCCAGATGCCGCCTAACTAGAATTTTGTAAAGCTGCAATGTAACTTCCTGACTCTCGAATTCAATGCCTCGACTAATAAAGCCAAGCATGCCATATGCTGCCTTTACCACCCTATCAACCTATGCAACCATTTTCAGGGAGCTATGGACTTGGGCTCAATATCCCTCTGCGCATCAACACTGTTAAGGGTCCTACCATTAATAGGGCTAGGGTTTTGATTTGATCTCCCAAAGTGCAACACCTCACATTTGACCAGAATAAACTCCACCTGCTATTTCTCCACCCATATCTGCAACTGATCTACATCCTGCTGTATCCTTTGGCAATCTTCTACATTATCCACAACACCGCCAAGCTTTGTATCATCTGCGAACTTACTAACCCACCCATCTACATTTTCATCCAGTTCATTTATATATATCACAAACAACAGAAGTCCCAGTATGGATCCCTGTAGAACACCACTAGTGATGGACCTCCAGCCAGAATAATTCCCATCGACCACTACCCTCCGTCTTCTACGGGCAAGCCAATTCTGAATCTAAACAGCCAAGTCACCATGGATCCTATGCATTTTAATCTTCTGAATGAACCTCCCATGAAGGAGTTTGTCAAACACCTTACTAAAATCCATGTAGACAACATCCACAGCTCTACCTTCATCAATCACCTTTGTCACCTCCTTGTATCATTTCAGAAATCACAGGACTTTGAGCTGGGTGGCTAATTGCCTCCTCTATTTCTGAAATTTCTCTTCTTTATCTTAATTAAATGGTGTGAATCTTACAAAATTAGGAACCTGTTGTTTATTTTGCTGGTAGGCCTTCTTTTGAATTAACTTTCTGATAGTTTCCCTGTTAATACAGTTCTGTGTTACTGAGATTTGTCCCCTTTAAGACTTTTAAGCTGAAGGTGACACAAGGTTGCCTGAGACTTGAAAGAAATTAGTGAAATTTTTACTTATAATGGGCATTCTCAATATTGTAGTTTTATAATTAATGGAGAAGTTATGCAGACAAATTGCCCACTCAGCCTTTGCAGAAACTGAAAGGAATCTGCTTAATTAAGGCAGCACAGCAACTGATTGAAATTTTAAAACTTCGAGGAGTGGTTGCAGTAATAATCCCACTCTTGGAGGAGCAGTCAGTCTATAGTTGAATCTATCTTTATTGATGCAAATTAGCCATGACTTTGCATTAACACAAACTGCATGATGTAAATCAGGATTACAAGGCTGACATGAGATCAGCTCCAGGAGGTCTGTGCAGCCACATACACCTGTACTTTGGCTGTTACAGCTCTGCAAATAATGAGATGAGTCTGGTTGACTAAATCCAAACCATAATTCTTCTTCCCTTTGGAATGCCACGGTTTAATCCTATCACTTGTTTAGGAGCTACAACTGGGAATATTTGTACATATGTTTTTGTCCACATTTTTACCTCTCTTAACTTCTGTCGTGCTTTTGCAAGGCCATCACTAAAGTTTTACTTTAATAGAGCGACTTCACTCTATGCAATCCTATGGATACAGCACTATTATCCAACTGAAGAGGAGAGGACTGAAATTGCTGAGTCATAAAGGAAACTGAATTTATGCCAAAGAAAACAAATGTGTTTAAGAATTATGAGTGGTACCCTTATAGTCAATTTCATTTGCCCAATTAAGGTGCTGTGCATGGTAAGTGTGGACAGTGCAGGTACTGGACACATACTGAACTCATGCATTCCCAGGCCTGAATATGGCATGATCAGGCTACTCCTTGGCTCAGAGAGCCCCTAACTTTGATTCCCCTCTTCTACCACCCGAAATTTCCACCACCTGCCTGATTTTCCCCCCTTTTGGTTCTGCCTCCCCCTGCTCCTGAGTCTTCCCTGACTCCCTCATGCCTTTCTGCTGGCTATCTTTCCCCTGCACTCTTTCCCCTGATATAGGGCCTTGACCCGGAACGCTGACCATCCCTTTGCCTCCACAGATGCTGCTTGACCCACTGAGTTCTTCCAGCAGTTTGGTTTTTGAATCAGTCCCATTCTTGTGTGTAAACTCTACAGGAATAATTATGCACTGCTGAATTTGAATTGGTTTGGAACAACAACAGTTCACATTTTCCTGACTCCACTAATGCAGTAAAATGTTTCACGAGACTTGAAGAAAATAACTGGAGAGAGGTAGCCATGCCCTTGGTCAATGTCGTACATGTTATGGCAATCTTGAAATAAGGAGGTAAGGAGTAGCATTTTCAGGAGGAATTCTGGAACTTGTTGCCTGGTGAGACAGTGGTGGGGTAAAGGCAGTGACAGGAAAGACACAGGCCAGAGAGAGAGGGGACCAGAGATCTGAGGGGCTGAGATGGCAGAAGGAGCACAGAGGTTGTTGAAGCTGGGAGATCTGGGAGGGCACAGTTTCCATCAGGCAGGGTGAGCTGGAGAGGGAGGAAGCAGAGACTGGGGCAGCACCTAGATCTGCAGGGTCAGGGGCCTGCGGGGGCCCAGTGACCCAGAGGGGAAGGGGGGTTGAGATGGACAGATGTCAGTGCACTTGGATGTGGGTGGCTGCAGGGATCTATGAATCTGTGAATGTTGGTGGGTGAAGGTGCCCAGGAATCTGAAGGTTGGTGGGTGCAGGGATCAAGGGCCTGATGCAGAGTTCCAGCAAGCTCTGAGCTCTGCATGCTAGCGGATATGTGGGAGGCTTGGAGAGCTGGAACAACAACTCGGGAGCCTTGGCTGGTGTAATACAGGGGGCCAGGTGGTTGGAGGAGTATGGAGACCTTGGAGGGCTGTGGGACTACTGAGATTCAGGAGGGTCTGGGGACTGGTTATACCAACATGAATGGAATCATGTGGTGTTTGTCATTCTTCTGAAATTG
>JAUZTB010000064.1:38054825-38066084 GCA_034780895.1 Rhynchobatus australiae
CAAAGCTATTTTGCAAAGGTTTATGAACATGACTGAGGAACCCAGATCATGGCTACTTGTAAGTTTTGTCCAACTGTGGCTTAGTTTTATTGTTCTATTGGGCTAGGTCATGCTGGGCTTGGTACCCTGCTTAAATAGTTTAAAAACAATATACACTATTTTTGAAAATAAATCATTAAAACTGCATCTTACTAAAAGTTAATTAATGCAAATAAACTAAACATTGCCCTTGTAGCTTTTTAGTGAAAGTCAGTAACCCCATGCAACTGAATGAACACATAATAGGTATGCTGGCTAGGACTGGCACAAGGCTGAATGGGTGAGCAGGTACAAGTACCTTTCTACCTGGCCACTGGGAGCAGGAGCAGATTGGGAGGTGGGAGGTAGGATGCAACCTGGCTGGTGATATGCAAGGTGCAAGTACATTGTGCTTCATATTTCTTTCTGAAACATCTGTAACATACATCTTAGGCTACAACACTAGTAAATTATATCGTAATCACAGTTGCATTGACATTTTTAAAACAAACCTTATGAGTTTAAATATTTTGAGCATAATTTGTCTTTCATTCATCTTGCCATCTCTTTGTTCAATTCTTTTTCTTCCAGTTTTAGAACTTGTAGAACCTAGCAAAAAGTGGATGATACTGTAACAACAAAGAAATATTTTCCTGTATATTCTTTTTCTGTGAAAAGTGTGATAGCTGCTTTTATTTGTTGCACCGAGCCTTACTAATGGTATTTGCTTTCATTTAGAGATTGAACTGTTTTTATTTGACACCTTTTGCTAGTATCTATTGTTTAATTGGTCACAGCTTTAGTGGCTTTAATTTTGTTGGGGGTTGTGGTAAATGAAGAGGGGAAAATAATAAATTCAGATTTAAGTCTACTAAAGTTAGTCAATGAATTAAGAATACCTTGCATTCCATGAAATCCTCTTCTTCTGGGAAATAAAAGAAATAGGGCCAATGTGCTGGCTACATTTGGCATTCTATAGCTATGCGCACAAAATCGCTAAAATTGAATAACCTAATTCGCAGTACAAGCTGTTGCTCTATGTAGACGGAGGAAGCTGGTACACTGCTATTCCTTGTATTTTAGGCTGCCTTTGTGTGAAATTTGTAGAGTCCAGTAGCATAGACTCTACTTGGCAAATTATCATAAATCTTTATTTAAAACATGTTTATTTGGTCATTTAGATTTTACTAATCTGAAGACTGAGTGTCACCATCCTTCAGTGGGGCACCCTTGTATTTTCTGGTAATTTTTTTTTACATAGAACCTAGAACAGTAACAGCACAAGAATGGTCCCTTTGGCCTATGATGTCTGTGCCAAACATGATGCCAAATTAAACTAAATCTATTCTCCCTGCATATTCGTATGTCTACTAAAAGCCTCTTGAGTACCGCTATCATACCTGCTTCCACCATCATCCCTGGCAGCCTGTTCCAGGCACCTACCACTTGCTGTGTAAACAAAAAAACTTACCCTACACATCTCCCTTTAAACTTTCTCCCTCTCACCTTAAATACATTTCCTCATCTTTACATGGGCTTAATCCCAATTTGAAGTATGTATTTTAATTAAGTTAAACGGCTAGCTTTTTTTTGCATCTAACTTTTGTTTTAGAATTGTGGCCCGCATCAGTTGTTGCATAGGTAAACACGTTTTTATCTCTTCAGTAGAGGTGTAGGAACTTCATGTGGTTTGTGGAGGTGGTTTTGTGTGAGGAATAGTCAAAGCCACAATCTGCAGTAGTAAATATTATAAGGTCAAATTTTGTAGAGATATGAATGAAAATAATGCATCTGTACTTGATCAGTTAGGAAAACATTCTTTCCAGAAGTTAGAACTTGTCAAACTAATCTTTTAGTATCCACTTTTATTAATATGCTTTAAAAGGAAACCCCTTTTTTTGTTGCTTTAAAAGGGAACCCTTTTTTGTTTGTTAATTTATCTCTGTGAAATAGTCAGTTATACAGCATGGAATCAGCCCCTCAACCCAACTTGTCTATACTGATCAAGTTGCCTACTTGATCTAATCCCATTTGCTTGTGTTTTGCACAGATCCTTTTAAACATTTCCCATCTACATACCTATCTAAATGTCTTAAATGTTGTAATTGTACCCACCTCTACCAGTTCCTCTGGCAGCTCCTTCCATATACCCACCACCCACTGCATGGAAAAAGCTGGCCCTCGGTCCTTTTTAAATCTTTCCCCTCTCACCTTAAAACTATGCTCTCTAGTTTTAGACTCTCCTACCCTGGAGAAAAGACTGTTCATTTTGTCCTTACCCCTCATAATTTTGTATACCTTTTAAGGTCACCCCTCATCCTTCTAGGCTCCAAGGAAGAGTCCCAGTCTCTCAACAGAACATTTTTGATAAGTTAAACTAAATCTTTATATATTTGAGTTTTGTGTTTCAAATCTGGCTTTTAACCACTTTAGCTGAAGTTTTTCATTAGCACGAGCATTGTATCCTTTCATCAACTTGAGGCAATGGCATGTTTGTAGTTTAAATTCGAAGTTAGCTTTCTGAAGGAATTAGCAACCTCTACTTCCCTTCTTCCTATTACATTTATTTTCACCCTAGTACTAACTCTTGTGGCGGGGAGGGGTGGCGCACTTGGTTCTATAGATTCACTCAAATGGTTTCTGTGTTCGTCCATTGAATGCTACGTTTGTTGAATGCTAGCTGAGTGTTTGAAGTGCTCCACAGTAATCATGAATGGGATGCAGATAAATGAACTTTGCAGAATACGTACCTTTTTTAAAATGCTTTAATTGTTTACTGTTTTATCATTTGAATGGTGGGGCTTATTTGGGGACTTTAATCAGTGTCAAGATGAGAACATTGGAGTTTGAAACGGGAATAATTTATGCTTTTCCATAAATTTCATCCAAACGCAAAGATGCTACGCCTCAGCATTATTTTATTTGAGATTAAGTAAGCCTAGATCTGAGGCTTTAATGTCAGCTCTGGCTCAATGATTGCACTCTAGCAATCCCAGTTAGAAGTAGAAACAGAAAATGCTGTAAATACTGGTTTGTCGGCATCTGTGAGGAAAGAAATGAGTTAATGTTTCAAGCTGGTCTTTCATAGATTCAGGAATAGTTAGGTGCTGGTTTGAGATGCAGAGAAAATGAGGAGGCAGAAGAGTAATAAATGACATGGGCATCAGTGCGAAAGTCTAAGAGGAGATGAATGTGTGGGACAACCAAAGTTTCCAGAGGAATTTGGGGAAAATGTTTCCATTATCTCTAATTGTGGAACACTGCGGGTGGAAGGCTATAGTGTCCCTAGATAGATGATGAGGTGAACTTCGTTGGAATAGTCCAGTAGGCGTGGACAGATCAGAGTGGGTGTGAGACAGAGAACTGAAGTGATGGAAGATTAGAAGCTGTCATGCTTGTAGGCTGAACAGAGCTGTTCTGCAAAATGGTCACCTGATCTGCTTGATTGAACAATGATAAAAGCAAAACTATGGAAACTGGAAATCTGAAACAAAAGAATGCTGGAAATTTAGCTTTGGGTAGAGACTAGGGAGAGAATGAAATTGGGTTAAACATCTTGGGTCAATGATCTTTCTCAACTGGAACATTTGGAGGTACTCAAATTAGATAGTGGATTCTAATTTCAATCTAGATATCTTGGCACTTTAGGCTGATTCTAAGTGAATTCTGAGAAAGTATTGTCATTCTAAAAGACTGTTGGAAAATTGGGTTAGATTTTTTGGGTCATTGTCTTGAAGTGTGTCTGTGAACTCTGTCTCCGTTGCTGATTGACCTGCTGGGTATCCCTGTGTATTTTTTTCAGTTTCTATCTGAATCTTATTGCCAGTTTTTGTTTTGCTCAAAAAATATTAACAAAATTAATTTTCAGAGAAAAAATAGAAGCGTTTTCTAGATTTGTGGAATTTGAAATTGCTTTGTGATTGGATGCTTTGCCTGCTTGCTGGATGTGAAGGGTACCTATAGTAGATGGCTTGCCACAACTGACACCCTTAAAGGGCAAGTCCTTGCTACAGAGACTTTGTTGGTAGTTTTCTCCTGGGGTCATTGAACAGTGTCATTTTGCAGCTGATTGCCAAGTAACTGAGGTATAAAAAGTCTGAGGAAACAAAGATAGAATTCAACATATTATTTTCCCCATCAAATGTCTGGCATTGGTCAAATGGGTCCATCTGAGGATGTTCAAAGTCCTTACCTCAATATATTAACATTTTGATTGTTCCCAGGACTTCAGTGGTCTGACGCATGCAGGCTTGTCAATTATTCTACAACCTGTGGGTGGGTTAGCCACTAAAGATTGGACATGTGACTGCTCTAGTATTTCTGTTTTCATCCAGAGAAAGAAAAAGGGAATAGCATATCTTTTGTGTTTCCATTAAAGATAATGGAAGGCACTGATGGTGATCATTTGGCTAGCTGCATAGTTCTGAGGAAGACTATGTCTGTCACTGACAAATTTGCTGCAAGTATCAACTAACCTCAAGGTTTTCCAGCTGGGTTTAGTAATTTGGAGTTGGAAATGTGGAAATTTTTTCCTCCTTCCCCAAGAGCATTGAGGCTTATAATAGAATGCGGCAACACAGAAGAATCTATATTTGGCTTATGCCTGTGAACTGCTTTTTGAAAGAGTTATTCACTTTGGTCCTTCAGTCTTGCATTTTTGCCATGGTTAATTTGTTTTTAAGCTCAAAATGTGCACTTCAGTTGACTGCTTAAATTGGAGCAAACAAATGTGGTTCAAGCTAAATATTGTCAGCCAACCCATCCCTCTGCCCTGTAAGAGTACAATCCTGAAGCAGTTAACTGATTCCTTCTCCATCCTTGGTTTTGCTGCTAAATATAAATGAGTGACGTGACATTGAAAAGCCATGAAAACCTCTACTAGCTTAAGCAGTAAGTAGCAGCTCACCTTGATACTAATTCCTGAAACATGATCACAGAACACATTTAAAAGTGGGACTTTAATAGCCTTTTGTTAGTGAATAAGTTATATAATCACTGGTCCTACTATCAAGTATATCACATCTAATTAATTGCAGAGTGGTGGTCATGTGATACTATTGGTTTTGATGAGTATTTACAGAAAATACAATAATGGCTCAGTTTGATTACAGATGAGTTTGCATTTGAGCAGCCATTTCAACGTTCCTATGGTTTGTGTTTAGTGGTGGACTGCTTTTAACAAATAATGTTTAATAATATCTTTGTCCAGTGAATTCCACCAGTAAGAGGAAGCTGCGCATTGTGCTCTCCATGGCATCCAAGTAGTGAAAGCTATTTTCACTGTTTTCTGCATAATTATTGAACCCTTGCAGTCAGGTCTAAGGTATCACTTCTAATATCTACTAATAACACATCTATTTAATGAATAGGACTTCAAGATAGTGCTCCTGAGTTGGACTGCATAATCTGATGTGTGTGTTTTATTCCAAATGCCTGTTGCAGATTTTGTGAGTAACTTTAAAGATATCCGATGTGGGTGGTCTGATGTTGCAGCAGTCAACGCTACTGCCTTATGGCTTTGGGGAGCCAGGTTTGATTTGACTTTGAGGGGTAGTATTTGCTGTTTGGAGTTTTCATATTTTCTTAGTGACCATATGCTTCTCGCCCTGGTGCTCTGGTTTACTTCCACATCCTAAAGACGTGCTGGTAGGTTAATTGATTTCTGTAAATTATCCCTTGGTGTAGATGTATGCTGAATTCAAAGTGAAATAGATGGGCACATGAGAGAATAAACAGGGCTAAAGGGTAATGGTGGGATTGCCCTGCTAGAGAGCTCTGGTAGCCCCAATGGGCTGAATGGCCACTTCCTATGTCATAATAAGTAAGTTAGTTATATTCATTTTACAAAATGTAGAAATTGTGTAGAATGTTGACTGTTGCCTTGTATTGTCTGCTGTAGTGAATAGAAAAATCCAGGAGGCCTGTTAAGACATTTGAAAGTGTAAAATAAAATTTTTAAATCGGTGAATTGGGCCAGTGGAGTTAGTGCCACCAGAGAGACTTGGGTGTGTTGCTCTATGGCCGAAAGAACCATGTGGAAAAATTGTGACACATCAACTCTCTTAAAAAGTATTGGCTTAAAACTGCTGGCTTGCAGCCAAATAATTGCCTAATGTCTGACTGCTGCCATTTCAGCAAACAAAAGATCCCATTACATTCCAGAATCTGCTAATCAATGCTTCAATTGTCTAGCTTTTCATTAGCATTTTATTATTTAAACTCCAGAGATGAGGGTTTTTTGCTCTGATCCAGTGCTGAGATGATGACCAGCTGTATTTGTTTGACTGCTAACAAGTCAGTTTGGATTATTTTTCAGAACTTGGGAATCTATTGAATTTCAGAAACTCTTCCCAAATGCTTTTTCAAAATGATTATTTTGTTCCTTTAACTGTAACAAATGCATAAGGGAAGTGGGAATTTCTTAGCAAAGCCTGTAATTTTTTTTTACAATATTACTATCTTAAATCCAGTTTTTACTTTTTATTTCATTGAGTTGTGGGTGTTGTATGCAAAGCCATCTCCTTGAACCACTGTAGCCTCCTTGGGCAGGTGCTCCCACAGTAATGTTAGGTAGGGAGTTTCAAGGTTTAGACCTGATCACCAAAGATGTATTTACAGTTGGGATGGGGTGCAACTGGAAGAAAATTTTCAAGTGTTGGTGCTTACAGCCTTTATCCTTTTTGCTTGTCTGTTTGGGAAGTGCTGTCAAAGTTGCTCACCTAGCACACTGAAGTCACTATGCACTGGTAGTGGAGGGAAGGGAAAGTTTTAAGCAGTTGGGTTGGATGTCAATCAAGTGAATTGCTTTGCTTTGGTAAACGTTGTCTGGCACCATCAACATCTTGGGAGACTTGGCAGTGGTAATACCACTGAATATCAAGGTTGGATGGTTTGCGTGCTCTGGTTGGAAATGGTAACCTAGGTGGTAAAAACACAGTGCACATTACAATTGCAGTGGATATCATCTGTAATGCACTGGTGGGTGGCAGGAAGGAATACTTGCAATGGTGGAGCTGTAGGGATAGAATTGGATATGCTTAGTTATTTTTGAAATGAAGGCTGAAGAGTAACAATGTATAAAATTGAGAGGCTTAGGTCCTGTTCAGTTACACTCTATTTCCTTTGGCATGGGTCAAAGATCTATGGATTTAAAGTTACTGTATTAGTGGGGAGGGGGTGTGGAGAAGGAAAAGAATATCTTTCCAGAAGATGGGGTTCTGGAACTCGGTGTCTGGAAGGATGATGGAGACAGAAACCTTCATCATATTTACACAGTGCACTTGAATCTGCAGGGCTGTGGACCCAGTGCTGGAAGATGGCATTAGGTTGGGTAGTTTTTTGACTGACAAAGAACAATGGGCCAGATAGCCTGCTATGTCATAGGTTTTCAATGGTCGTTGCCCAGCTCTCAGATCTGCAAGTCATGTTTGCAGAGAATTTATTTTGTACTCATGAAGTCAAAGTGATCTTTGATCAAACAATTTTTGGTTTGGAATTCCAGCCTTTTGGAATACAGGATTCAGCTGCTAAAAGAATGTCACATGAGTTTTTTTTGGCATGGGTTGATGACCAAAAACAAGGAAAATGAAAATTGGTACTTAGGAGATGGAAGAGATGATCTGTTCATGGTGTGTCTGCAATACTAATGTGCTCTGGCTTAATACATTGTATTAATTGGCTTAATTCATTGTTCTCCAAGGACACCAGACTTGGGCAAAATCATCACTATTCTATTGACTTTGCTCTCTCTTCATTGCAAATATCCAGGGGTTGTATCTAAATTGGAAGAGTTGCCTCTAATTAATGGCACAAGTCTGATCACACTTGCAGGATTGTAATTTGAAAGAGTTTAGAATGTTTGCTCCATTACAATCCCTGGAATGGTGCTTATCCAACCACCAGGACGAATGGAACAGAGCTGGAGTCACAGTGGGCTGAATATACATTTGGAGTATACACAGTGGGTATACATTTGGGCTGAGTAACCTGGGAGGTCTTGGGATTGACACTGATCCTATGAAGTCTCATATCGTCAAATGTGCTAAGAAATACTATTTGGCATCCCTTGTTGATGAATTGGTGTGTGTTCTTATTGAACCACAATTTAAATTAGCACTTAAAATGGGGCACAGAATGGATTCTCTGCTAGGTTACATGTGGTAACCAGTGATGTGGTCATCAATTAACTGCAGGTTATTCAGAGTTCAGGAGATTCTTTTGCACATACTTTTCAGATGTTTTAATAATTAGAAAAATAATATTAACTCAATTTCTTATTGAGAATCCTGCTTTTCCTTCCTGGCTGAAATAATGCTAAATGAGTAGAGGCAAGAAATTGACTCTCATAATTTGGATCGTTTGGTTTCAAATTAAGTTGAATGTTTTGTCAATTTTTCAAACTTAATGTGACATTGTGGCGACTTACCTTTTCATGAACCGGCTCCCACAATCGCGAGCGTCGTCGGAGGCCCCGACACAAGATTGTGCGGGGCACTCCTTCTTTGTCGGGCTAGTGGAGCCCGCGCGTGGGAAGGTCACGTGACCTGCATGTGACGGCAGCGCGGGAACTGTGTTTATTAAAGGGGCAGCGCACCCCAGTCGTTCATTCGACTCTTGGACTCCAAACAAATGTCTTGTGTCTTTATTCAGTGTAGCTAGCCACTACAATATCACACCTGAGATGGCAGAGCCTAACTGGTGGGATGAGGTGGTGTTGGGTGATTTATATATAGCTTGTTCCAAATCTGAATTGTATTTACAAATGCTGTTAGTGTTCACGTTTGTTCTTTTATGATTTTGTGACCAATTTTAGTTGTTCTTTTCACTGAAAGCACAAAAATGGAACTGTAGTATGAACCAGTGAAACTAAGTGTCATTTTTTGGTAGGTAAAAATATTTAGGGTTATATCAAGCTGTTCCTCCTGCAGTCCAATGGTCTAAATGGTGTTACCTCTCCTGTGGTCTTGTGTAGATGTTTTAATAACTTTATGGCTTATTAACAGAACATGAATTAAACCTTGCAGATATTGGAAATTAAAAACAAGATGTGGCAAATATTCAGATTTGGTGCATTCAAAAAGTTTCAGATCAATGAACTTTCATTAGGACTGGAATAAGTTTGATGTGGCTGACTTTGACTAAATACAGTGATGGGGAAAAGAGGGCAGGAGGTCAAGGGAGGTCTCTGAGAGTTGATGCATGAGCCAATTGTACAAGATGAGGGTGGTAATGGGGTAAATAAAGGATTGAAAAGTGGGTCTGAAGATGACGTAAAGGGGAATCGTTATCTGAAACTGAATTCGGCTAAATCTGAGGAGATATAAAGTGGTTTGTAGAAAGAAGAGATGCTGTTCCTCAAGGTTGTGTTGAGTTTCATTGGAACAGTTAAGGCACTATCGGAAATGGGTTCAGAATGTGCAGACGACATCTTGGGTTTATGCCAAGTCACGTTGATGTTTGACCTCTGTGCGGAGTCTTTTCCAGTACAGAGAATTATAAGTAGGTTGGGGGAGGACAAAGCTTTTATTTCTTTTGTTCAAGTAAGTGACTCTTAGACATTTGTTTCAAGTGATACATTCTTGTTTTGACACTGGAAACAGTCACTTGGATCTTAAAGGCAATCTTAGTGAATGGAATGAATAAGTTTGCTGAACTTTCTGGACCAAAAGGATTGGTGGCAAATTTATGAATTTGAGTTCTAGACACATTAGGGAGGTTATCATTTAGTGATTTGTGTACTGACAAAATAGTTCCCTTGCTTTTAATAAAATGCTTTCTTATTTGGTGAAGTTTTTTGCGCAACAGGGTGCAATTAATTTTGTTTTAATTACAGTCTTGGCCCCTCCAGCTCAGATCTCAGGCCGAGACCAATCTCTCTGCCGCTGGGTCCTACTGCTCGCCTTCTTCCACCACTACTCTCTGCCCACCCCCCCTTCACTCCTCTCAGCCCCCATCTTCCTCCAATTCTCTCCTCTGACCCCTCTACCCTCCCCTGACCCCACTCAAACTCTCTACCCTCCCCGACCCCAGCCGTGTCTTCACTATCCCCTCTGAGGTGGAACATTCTGTCCATAGCAGGAGCTTTGCTTTTGTCCCCCTGCACCCACACCTCAACAGGTTCCACGTCCGCCGTGATGCTGAGTTCTTCTTCTGTTTCCAGGCCTACTTTGGCAAGGAATCCCCAAATCCTCCTTTTCCCCCACCCCCCACTGATGACCCCTTCTCCCACCTTAAACCCTCTTCCTTCTCTTGAACACCTCGTCTTGGCTTTCTGCCCACTCTGGATCTTTTCATCTCTAATTGCTGATGGGACATCAACCGTATCAGCTTCACTCCCATTACCTGTTCCTGCCTCACCCCCTCTGAAAGCACTGCCCTCCACTTCCTTCGTACTAATCCTAATCTTGCCATCAAATCCGCAGAAAAGGGCGGTGCTGTTGTAGTCTGGCGGACTTTACCTTGCCAAGGCCAGACACAGACTCTCAGACACCTCCTCTTACCCCTCAACCAGGACCCCACCAAGGGGCATCAGGCCATTGTCTCCCGCACCATCACCGACCTCATCACCTCTGGAGATCTGCCCTCTACAGCCTCAAACCTCATAGTTACCTTAACCCATACTGCCTGTTTCTACCTCTTACCTAAAATCCTTAAACCCAACTGTCCTGGTAGGCCCACTGTTTCTGCCCTCTCCTGCCCCACTGAACTAGTATCCTTGTATCTCCTCTCCATTTTGTCCCCACTGGTTGAGTCCATTCCCACCTATATCCAGTACACTTTACGTGTTCTCCATCACTTCAACTTCTAGTTCCCTGGCCCTGACCACCTTATTTTCCACTATGGATGTTGAGTCCCTGTGCATTTCCATCCCCCATCAGGAAGTCCTTAAGTCTGTCTGCTTTTTCAACAACAGACTCGACCAGCTCCCCTCCACCACCACCCTCCTCCGTCTGGCAGAACTGGTACTTGCCCTCAACAACTTCCCTTTCAGCTCCTCCCACTTCCTCCAAACCAAAGGTGTAGCCATGGGCCCCAGCTATGCCTGCCTTTTCATCGGCTATGTGGAAGAGTCCATGTTCCATGCCTACACTGGTAATGCCCCCCAACTCTTTTTCCACCACATTAACGACTGCACTGGTGCCGCTTCCTGCACTCATGCTGAGCTTATCAACTTTGCCTCAATCTTCCACCCTGCCCTCAAATTTACTTGGTCCACCTCCAACACCTCTCTCCCCTTTCTTG
>JAUZTB010000064.1:38368325-38380409 GCA_034780895.1 Rhynchobatus australiae
GACTAAAGTAAGTGAAAGGGCAGTTTTCTCAGGCTTTCCCGTTTACTCCAGGAAAAGGAATTTGAATTTTATAAACGAGTTTGAAGTTGTCTCTGCAATTCTAAAGCCCCCATACAATTAAATCCAAGTTTGCATAAGGCGTCAAATGGATGTGTAATGAATTCATGTAATATTATCTTGTTTTATGCTCATTAGGATGCAGTGCGCTTAATTCCTAGTAATTTATATTGCTGTGAGAGGAGGAGAACAATGTTGGTGATTGGATTTCCTCACATCTTATAAATGTGTATCTTATTTCCAATGTAGTTTTTTAAATTGAAATCACATTCTCACATTTGTACGGTGGAATTTCAACCCTGGGTGACTAGTTTAGTCAACTAGCATCAGTGATATTATACTGCTTTTATAGTGTACATCAAAATGGATAAGTTTTTAAATTGTAAAAGTTTAAACAGCAATGTCAGTATTCTCAATAATCTCCTTTCCATACTGATCATACCTACCGGGTTCTATTCTTGTCCATCCTGGTGTAGGCAGAAATTGCTTGAAATACAACCTTGTTTTGAGCTGCGGACTACTTACTTTTTACCATCACTGTGCCACCTCCTTGCCCTACCACAGGATTAACTGACTCCTCCGTCTCAGCTTTTCAGCTGCTGAAGTTTTCATCTGTGTAATTTTTACCTCTAGTCTTTCCGTGCACTCCTGTCTAGCCAGCTTTGTTCTATCTCAAGTTTATTGTCATAAGTACATGTATGCACAGGTGCAATGAAAAACTTATTTGCAGCAGCATCATCACAGGCACAGAGCATTGGTGAGACAACATTTGCAAGAAAAACAAATTAAACATAAATTATACAGGACAGAACACAATTAGAACAAAAAAAAAGTTGTTTTGTACTGCCCAGTGGTAATAGTGTTGCGATACTGAGGTAGTGATTAGGGTTGTGCAGGTTGGTTCAAGAACTCGATGGTTGAAAGGAAGTAGCTGTTCTTGAACCTGGTGGTTTATTGTCATATGCACAAGTACATGTATGCATAGGTGCAATGAAAAACTTACTTGCAGCATCACAGGCACACTATCAGATCAACAGCATTCACAGGAAAAACATAAATTAAACATTGTACACAATTTCTGTACCTCCTGCCCGATGGTGGCTGCAAGAAGATGGTGTGGCCTAGATGGTGGGGGTCTTTGATAGATACTATCTTCTTGAGGCAGTGCCTAATGTAGATGCTCTTGATGGTGGAGAGGGATGTGCCCATGATATATTGGAATGAAACAGTTCAAAACAGAGTCACCAAGAGCCCGTGTCATAGTTTGCAACAAATCTCTTTCACATCCATTCTAACTGACCTCCACCGACTTTTAGTTTTGCAATGCCTGAGTTATAAATTTATCACCCCACCAAATATCTATAAATATTCTCCATTCCTTTTATTGTCTGAAATCACCTCCGATTCTTAATTTTAGCAAGTCCAGTTATGACCGCTCCATGCTGCTGGTTCCTTTGATAAAGGAGCCAAGAGCTGTAGGATTCTATGACTCCAGGTAGTGAACTTGCAATAAACTTAGGCAGGATGTAAAGTGAACTGAACACAGTTCTTGTCCCTACATTGTATCCAAGAGCTCTGGGGAAAAGTGCAGGAGAAATTTATTAAAATGGTACCTGAACCTAGAGATTATAGCTTTCTGAAGATTAGAACTTACTTACTTTCATGGGTAGTGGCTGAGGCAAGTAGCCTGGATCCTTTTGAAAGGAAACTAAACATGTACACTCAAGGAAAAAGAAAAGGATTTGCTGAAAGGCTGAGGTGAAGTAGATGTGGAATATAAACAGTTTTGGAGACTACTTATGCCAACATGGTGTTTCTCAGCTGCATGCCATATGTCATCTGTAACAGTGTGTACATACTATTTTTGTGTTCTGAAATATCATTATTTATTATTTTGAATATAGTAACAAGTCATGTCAAATTTGATTTGGATAAACTGTTGTTAAAAAGTTGTTAAAAATATGTTGGTTCATTCCAGTATTCTATATAAATTTTGTATGAAAATATTTGATGCGCTATTTTACAGCTGACACATACATAGTATTAGTGGTTTAGCCAAGCATGTATTGTGTGACAAGTTAATATGGAAATTTATAAGGCGTTAGTAAATTGTGGTTGGCTTCAGCTGGTAGATTGCCTGATTGATGATTGTTAATGGAAGTTTTACTTTGTTCTGCTTTGTGAAAGGAGTGGGGCTCTGGAATGCATGCTTTGTTTGGAACAAGACTGCCAATTCTCCAACAGTGCTATTGGAGAGAACGTGTAAAGTCCTAAGGCAAATTTAAAAAAAAACTTGGATAGAAAGCCTGCCTTCCCCAATCCCAACCAAGTGGGATCCAACTATGTGTTCAGGTGGGATTGGGTCTAGGTGCTCATAATCATTTGGTTAGGTATGACTGTTCCATGCACAGAGAGTGAAAGATTGAAACGGAAATTAACATTTACCATTAAGCCCATGAAATCCAGAGTTCTAAGCGTGCTGCAAGTTGCAGTTCTAGTATGAGTACTAGGAATTTGAGCGCCACTTGATTGTATCCAAATCTTTGAAGTCTAGTGTTTAAAGAAAACCAACAGAAGTTCCTGAAGTCTGGCTAAGAAACAAGTAACATTAATGCTGCATGGTGGATAAAACTAGTCCTGGCTGCGAATGAGTTCCAGAGAATAGAATTCTTGCTAACTCTGTGAGCAGCGTGGCTTTGGAGATTTTGGCAGAAGCTGAATAACATGACATCAGTAGCCTTCTGGAAACAATTTTATGATTATTTGCATCTGGAACTGAGCAGCCTTCACAAGTGGCTGATGGAATCAGTAATTGTGGTAATATTGAACTGTGTATCATTAGCATAGATGTGAAAAGGACAACATCACTAAAGAAGTTATATGAAGAGGGGGCTGAGAATCAAAATTTGAGCTATTCTAGAGTGGATTGTGGGGACCACAAAGCCAGCCATTGTTAATACACTGGTCAGCTTGAGATGTACAAGATTAGAACTAAGGTGGAATGGTTGATAACATGATGAAAGTTGTGATGGAGGATGAAGTGCCTGGGACACAGACTGTCACAGAAAATGCCCCACATTCTTTAACATGATTAGAGCAGGTAGTTTAAAAGATTTGAGCTATTACATGGTTCATGTAGAAAGGGTTGATCAGATTGGAGTAATTTTAGTAAATGGGGATAAATGATGGGCCTTTTGAGAAATGGAGGGCAAGGAAGAAAATGGTTCTTATTGTATAATAAACTTGATTTCTAAGATTCACAAAATGAATTAGCATTTGGATTTGGTGAGATTGGTGAAGGCCTTTTTCTGACCTGACCTCAGTAGGGGCAACAGCAGAATGGTCTAATTGTTTTGAAAACCTTAGACTAATTTACAAAACATCTGTTAAGACTCCCACTTTTGATAACTTTCAAAGTTTAATGTTAACGTTTGCACATGTGGATACTAGTTGAGGTTGATATCAGGCTCTGTGGTGACACTGCTGCACTGGAAGATTAACTATGATGTACAGCACAAAAGAGAACCACTTGGACCAATGAGTTCTTGTCAGCACTTGTATTCAACTCTTACCATGTCTTTTCTTTCCTCCTCTAAACCTACTAGTGTAATCCTCTGTTCCTTTAACCCTTGTGTGCTAGTCCATCCTCCTCTTAAATGTCTCTCTATTATTTGTTTCATCTCTTTTTGTGTTGGTGAGTTCCATATTCTTGTCATGCTTTGGCTAAGCAAGTTTTTTTCTGAGTTCCCTTTTGGTTTTTTGATGCTATCATATATTGGTGGCCTCTATTTGTGCTCTTTTTCCACAAGTGGAATCATTTTCTCTGCATTCACTTCATCATAACCTTTAGTAATGTTAAAAACCTCAGTTAGATTGCTCCGAAGTTGCCTTTTCTTTCCTCAAGAGAAAAAGACCCAGTTGGAATAGCCTGCTTAAAAGCACCACACGATTTCCCAAGAGTAATGGTCGCTTAGACAGGGTTCCAGGAGCGTGAAACTAATTTTTTCCCCAAGTGGATACTTTAGGAGAGTAGGAGAAAATAAGAACACAATAAGGTAGGGGCAGGAGTAGTAGCCCCATCAAGCCTGCCTGCCATTCAATATGGTCGTGGGGCCTCAACTCCTTTTCTGTACTCATTCCAAACAGTTGTCAATCCCCTGATCTTTCAAAAATTTATTTACCTTTTTAACTGCATCCAGTGATTTTTGCCCTCCCACCCCCCGCGGGTAGCGAATTCCAGAAAGCCCCACACATATTTTGTCTAAATGACTGCCCACCTCCCCCATCTTGTAACTTTGTGTCCTCAGACACTCCCAACATCTTCTCTGCCTTGCCCCTTAAGATCATTGTTTTAGTGGAATCACCCATCTGTCTCTTAAACTGAACTTTCTTAGCTGCTTGTGATAAGAGAGCACTCTAATCCCAGGAATCGGCTAGTGAATTACTTCTGGACTGCGTCCAATCCCAGTATATTCCCCCCCCCCCCCCTTAAATAAGGGGATCACAACCATAAACAATTCTTCCGGTATGGCCCCACCAGTACCTTCTACAATTGCCACAATACTTCGCTATCACTAAACTCTAACCCCTTTCCTGACTGCTTGCTTTTCTTGCTTGCTAACTTTTTGTGATTCAAGCACACATAGGTCCCTCTACTGCCTTTTGCAATCCTTCTGTATTTACATAATCTGCTTCCTCTTATTGAAGTACATGACCTCATAATTGGCTATATTAAACTTTGCCAAGTTCCCCAGTCTTTGTGCATTCACTATTCTGTTACGGAGTCCAAATATCCTCATTGCAACATTTCCCTCCCACCTATTTTTATGTCATCAGCAAACTTGGATACTTTGCACTCTGTGCCCTCTTCCCAAGTCAATGATGTAGACAGCAAATAAACAGGGGCCATGAAATTATTCTTGGGGCACTCCACTAAATACATACTTCTGCCCTAAAATAAAACACCCATTTATTCTGACTCTTTGCCTTCTCTGTGACAAGCAGTCTTCAATATACGATAACACACTTCCCCCAATACAGTGAGCTCTTGTGCACCAGCCTTTCCTGTGGCACCTTATCAAACGTCTTCTGGAAATTCAAATACACTATATCTACAATTTCCCCAATCAACTCTGCTTGTTACAGTCTCAAAAACTCTTGCAAATTTGTGAAACATGATTTTCCTTTCATGTTTTTCTGTCTACATTGTAAGGAATTCAAAATATGAATGTTTGTGATTTGTCTGTCAGTTTTCTTCATTTCTTGGTATATAGCTTGATGCTCTTGTATATTATTAGTTGTGAGACATGCATGAAGTGTTGCATTATGTTCAATTTAGGCTTTAAACATATCTAATCTAAACCACCACTAAGCTTGATTTACCAAAATTGTTACCATTTGTAAACCATGCAAATTGATGAATTCTGTTTGATATACAAGTCCTGAATAGTCTGTGTAGTGTAATGTGATACAGTCTAACCAACAATCTGATCAGCTCTACATAGCATTTTAAAAGTTCTTTTTTAAAAAAAAGTGTGGGTTGGGCAGGATTTATGACAGTGTCACCGAAGGAATTAGCAGCAATGTGGTCTCTGCTGAAAATTAAGATCAAAGTGCATATTGTTGGTTTGCAGCAATTTGTGGCCTGAGTAAGGGTTCAAGAATTAACTTCTGACTAAATCTGTTTATTATGAGGTAATTTTCTCCAACATGTTTAGTAATGAAAGTATTGGATAATATCTATTTTTATTATTGTCCTATTAATACATGTATTTGTAGATTTTTCTGGAATCTTAATTGAATCACAGTGCCTAATACTCAATGTCTCCTTTATGCTAGATCTTTTAACCATTATTGCAAAATGCTTTAGTAGGTAAATATTGATGCTAACGTATTGTATAGTGGGTGAGGGGAAAGGGTGGGTCTGATGATGCAAGTTTGAGGAGGCTTTTGAAAGACTGATTAACCGGGTGGATGATATGGGGGGAGAAAAGAGTTCTTGAAACATCAGAAGGTGCTGTCAGTCCTGCTGATGACATTCAAAGGAAGCTAAATTCAAAAATGCAAAAGCTTTGTAAAAGATGAAAATGCAGATGTTGAATCTTCTGTGTTTGCATGGGAAGGCGCTGCGAGGAAGGGAATGAATGTTGGTGGAACTGGAAGAGTGAATCAGGAAGTTGAAGAGGGAGGGAAGGGGAAAATGTGTCTGGTGGTGAAAATTCTGCTGAATGTGGAAGCTGGTTGGGTGACCAGTGAAGATGAACTACGTCCTTGTTTTGTAGGAAATTTTTTGCTTTTTGATTAATATTGCCCTTTCCAAAGTTGTCCCCTCAGGCTCCTATGCTGCGCAAGCAGGAACACTCATGCTTCAAAAACCAGGTGTTCATCAGTGAATGCTCCTCTGCCTTAGCTTGCCAAGGTCAGGGTGTACATTTGGCTTGTTGACAACTTGTAAGGCTTTTCTAAAAGGCATACGTTTTAATGGGATACCCATGGTTCTTCTGATTCGGTGCAATTATAAAAACACCTCATTGGTCCATCTAGCATCTGCCTCCACTATTGGTGTGCAGTGGCTCCTGTATGTATCATACACTGATTACACTGCAAAAACTTCAAGATTTCTTCAATAGCTTCTCAGTCCATTACATCCTCCGTAGAAGGACGCAGGTGATTCAAGGATGGCGTATTCACTTCAAGTTGCACACCATCCTGACTTGGTTACATCTCAGAGTTCCTTATTTCTTGCTGGAAGAAAATCCTGAAGCATCTTTCCTAACTGCTATACTCCTTTCATCTCGGGGAACTATGGAGATTCTAGAGAGGTTCACCATCAGTTCAAGAGCTCTAAATTCTGCCCTTCCCAGTACAGCCCATTTCCTGAGAAGAAGCATGAAACTAAACAACTTATGAGATGCAAATGACACAAAAATTGCTAGATGATAAAAGGACAATTTATCTGAATGCCCATAGTATTTGTAACAAGGTCAGTGAATTTGTGGCATAAACTAGTACAAAGGGGTATGATTTAGTGGCCATTATAGAAATTTGATTGGGAATTAAATATCCGAGGGTATCAAGTAATATGAAGGATAGGCAGGAAGGTTAGGGAGGTGGGGTAGCGCTCTTAATTAAGGATGAGATCAGGTTGATAGTGGGAGATTATATAAGATTAAAGAGCAGAATGGTGAGTCTATCTGGGTGAAATGTTGAGATTAGGAACAGTAAAGTGGGGGGCAAAAAGGCACCAGTGGCAGTTGTCTATAGGCCACTTCAGTGGCACAGGCAATAAACCAAGAAATATCTGATGCATGTAAGAATGAAACAGCAGTTGTCATGGGGGACTTTAACTTCCACATAGATTGGGTGAATCAAGTTGGTTGAGGCACTCTTGAGGAGGACTTCATAGAATATATTTGTGATAGCTTTCATGAACAGCTTGTTAGTGAACCTGCAAGGGAAAATGCTATCTTGGATCCAGTCCTGTGCAATGAAACAGGTAAAGTTAATGATCTTGTAGTTAGGAAGGAGTGATCATAGTATGATTGAACTTCTTATACAAATGGAGGGTTCAATATTTCGATCTAAAATCAATGTATTATGCCTAAACAAGGGAGGCTACAATGGGATGAGGGAGGAGTTGGCTAGTGTAGATTGGGAATACAGGCTATATGGTGGAACAGTGGAAGACTTTCAAATAGATTTTTCATGGTGCTCAACAAAAGTATATTCCAGTTAAAAGCAAGGACAGTAAGGGTGGAGAGAGCCAACCTTGGATAAGGAAATAAAGGAAGGCATCAAACTAAAAGCTCATGCATTCAGAGTCGCCAAGAGCCTTGGGAGACTGGAATATTGGGAGAACTTCAAAAAGCAACAAAGAACCACCAAGCAAGCAATAAGGAAAGGGAAGATAGATTATGAAAGTAAACTAGCACAAACTATATAAGTAGATAGTAAAAGCTTTTTATAATATAAAGTGGAAAAGGGTGGCTGAAGTGAACGTAAGTCCCTTGGAAAATGAAAAGGGGGAATTAATATTGGGTAATGCAGAAATGGCTAAGGTTTTGAACGACTATTTTGAGTCAGTCTTCACGGTGGAGGACACATTTAACATGCCAAAGAGAGATATTATGGATGTGATGGGAGGTGAGGACCTCGATACAATCAAAGAGGTAGTGATGAGTAAACTAGAGGGCCTAAAGGTAGACGAGTCCCCTGGTCCTGATGGGATGCATCCCCGGATACTGAAAGAAATGGCGGAAATTATAGTAGAGCTGTTTTTGATAATTTACCAAAATTCTCTGGACTCTAGGCAGATCCCAGCAAATTGGAAGACAACAAATGTCATGTCACTGTTTAAGAAGGATGTAGGCAAAAGGCAGGTAACTATCGGCCAGTTAGCTTAATGTCTGAAATTGGGAAAATGCTTGAAGCTATCATTAAGGCAGAAATAACGAGACATCTGGATAGAAATGGTTCCATCAGGCAGACACAGCGTGGATTCACGAAGGGCAGGTCCTGTTTGACAAACTTACTGGAGTTCTTTGAGGATATAGTGGCGCAGTGGATAGAGGGGTACAGGTGGATGTTGTATACTTGGACTTCCAGAAGGCGTTCAACAAGGTGCCACATAAACGACTTATTCATAAGATAAGGATGCATGAAGTTGGGGGTAATGTATTAGCATGGATAAAAGATTGGTTAACCATTAGAAGCAGAGAGCTGGGATAAATGGATGCTTCTGTGGTTGGCAGTCCGTGGTGAGCAGAGTGCCACAGGGGTCGGTGCTGGAGCTGCAACTGTTAATGATGTAGATTAACAATTTGGAAGAGGGACCGAGTGTAGCGTATCTAAGTTTGCTGATGACCCTAAATTGAGTGGAAAAGCAAATTGTGCAGAGGATATGGAGAGTCTGCAGAGAGATATAGATAGGTTTAGTGCGGGTCTGGCAGATGGAGTACAATGTTGGTAAATGTGAGGTCATCCAATTTGGAAGGAAAAATAGAAGATCAAATTATTATTTAATTGGTGAAAGATTGCAGCATGCTGTTATGCAGAGGGACTTGGGAGTGCTGATGCATGAATCACAATAGGTTGGTTTTCAGGTGCAACAGGTTATCAAGAAGGCAAATGGAATGTTGGCCATTGCTAGAGGGACTGAATTTAAGAACAGGGATATTATGCTGCAACTGTACAGAATACTGGTGAGTCCACACCTGGAGTACTGGGTGCAGTTCTGGTCTCCATACTTAAGGAAAGATATACTGGCTTTGGAGGCGGTGCAGAGGAGGTTCATCAGGTTGATTCAGGAGATGAGAGGGTTTGCCTATGAGGAGAGATTGAGTTGCCTGGGACTACACTTGCTGAAATTCAGAAGAATGAAAGGGGATCTTATAGAAACATGTAATATGATGAAAGGGATAGATAAGATAGAGGCAGGAAAGTTGTTTCCACTGGTAAGTAAGACTGGTTATAGGGGACATAACCTTGAGATTCAAGGAACTAGATATAGGACAGAGATGAGGAGAAACTGCTTTTCCCAGAGAGCAGTGAATCTGTGGAATTTTCTGCCCAGAGAAGTAGTAGAGGATACCTCATTAAATATATTTAATACACAGTTAAATAGAATTATGCATAGTACAAGAATTAAGGGTTATGGGGAAAAGGCAGGTAGTTAAACTGAGTCGATGGCCAGATCAGCCATGATTATATTGAACGGTGGAGCAGACTCGATGGGCCAGATGGCCTACTCCTACTCCTGTTTCTTATGTTTTTATGTCAGTAAGAGCATAGATGATGAGTGAATAGGACTTGGTGAGAGTCAGGCCAAAAGGTTTTGGATTACTTTAGGTTCATGAGGAGTGAACCAGGGAAGTCGGCCAGGAATCTACTGGAATAGTCGGGTCTTGAGGTAACAAAGGCATTGTTGAGAGTTTCAGCAGTAGCTGAGCTGAGGTGTAAGGTTAGGTGATATTATGGAGGTTGAGTTAGGAATCTCATCTTTGGCATCTTAGAAGTTCAAAGCCAAATGCAGGATCAGTTAAGACACCAAGATTGTTATAATTTGGATCAGTTTCTGAGAGCTGCAGGGAGATAGGTGGAGTCAATGACTTGGGAATGAAGTGTGTGAAGTGGATCAAAAAAGATGGCTTCAGTCTTCCCATTATTTAATTGGAGGAAATACCTGTTCATCCAGTACTGGTTAATAGTTAACGTAGAGATAATATAGGTGGTGAGAAAGGTGCAGGTGATATGAAGCTGTGTTAACAATGATGATAATAATAATTGCATACTAATGTAAAAGAAATCCAGATTACTTCTGCATTACAAACAAAAAATATGAATATCTTTGCTTCCCAAGACAATATAAAGTAAATTAGTTCTGTCAGGATATTGTGATTTTCAGAGAACAATAAATATAGTATATTAACGTCATCATTTTATTTTCCTTTTGTATTTTTTATCCAGCATGAAGGCCAGGTAAAATGTATTTCAATGCATGATATTTTTTAAAGTACGTAATGTTAATGTTGACATTTACGTCACTAAAATCCTTTGCAGTTTACTCCTCTATACATCTATCCAATATGTGAAGCTGTATTTCATGTCTTTTATGCCATAGCTGCAGGCTTTACTGCTGCTTGCCAATCAAACCGCTTCCTGCTGTATTGCTCTGGCAAACAATGTACAGCAAATGTTGCAACGCGCAGAATGCTTGTGCAAAACAGTGATGATGGTGTATTTAAATGGCACACTGCTACTCAGCCAGGAAGTTTGATCTGTTCTGTTGCTAAAAATCAGCCTGATAAGAATGTACCTTCTATGTATTATGAATGTTTACACAGCACATGTATGACTCCTACTTTTAGTTTGTGAGAGAAATGGAGTGAAAATTTGATGGAGGTGAAAACTGTGGCATTCATGTCTGCATTGGGTTCTGTAAGAATTGGCCAGACTACTTACGTCATCTGGAATGCCTGAACTGTACTTTTATGCCGTATTCATGCTTAACGGCATGAAAGATTTTCTGAGTCTGGGACAAGCCATAGGAGCCAGTAATGCCTTTCGGAATGCTGATAGCTCCACCCATTGGATACAGTGACTTGTAACATTTATCAGTGACAGAGACAGATATGTACATAAGGGAGGTTTGGCACGCTTTGCATGAGATAATAGAGCCATAGTAATAGGTAGATATAGCATGGAAACAGGGTCCTTCAGCTTACCAAGTGCACACTGTCTTCAACAACCCATTTACACTCATCCTCTGTTAATCCCATTTTTATCCTTCCCACATTCTCTTCAACTTGCCCCAGATTCTACCACTCACCTATGGACTTGGGGGCAATTTATAGTGGCCAGACAAGGGCATGTGGGGGCAGCATAGGTGGATAGGTGATAAAGAAGGCATATGGCATGCTGGCCTTCATTGGCTGGAGATTGAGTATAAAAGATGGCAAGTCACGTTGCCAACTGTGTAAAACATTGGTGAGGCTATATTTGGAGTGTTGTGTGTAGTTCTGGTTGCTAAACCGTAAGTAGGATGTGAAGGTTTTGCACAGGGTGCAGAAGAGCCCCCCACCTGCCCCCCAGTGGTGCCTGGATTGGAGTGTACTAGCTATATGGAGAAGTTGGACAAACTTGGATTGTTTCTCTGGAGCTTTGGAGGCTGAGGGGTCGACTTGATAGAAGTTTATAAAATTATGAGGGGGAATAGATTAGGTAGATAGAGTCTTTTTCCAAGGGTGGAAATGTCAAATACAAGAGGGCATAGCTTTAAGTTGAGAGGGGGAAAGTTTAAGGGAAGTTTACAAGTTTTTTTACACAGAGTGTGGTGGGTGCTTGGAACAGGCTGCCAGGGGAGGTGGTAGAAGCAGATATGATGGTGATGATTAAGAAGCATTTAGACAGACACATCAACAGGCAGGAATAGAGGGATACAGACCACGTGCAGGCAGATGAGATTAGTTAGATTGACATCATGGTCCGCACAGACATGGTGGTGGAAGGCAACACAAAAAGCACGGGAGG
>JAUZTB010000064.1:38595328-38605707 GCA_034780895.1 Rhynchobatus australiae
CTGGTAGAATGGTAATAAAACCAAGCGAGCGTGCTATGTTTACTTAGTAAAGACTCGTTTGTTTGGATAAGGATTAAAAAACTAAAGAGAGATTATTGAAGATTTGATTGATTGATTAGGGGGACGTGCAATTAAAGCTAAACTTGGATCAAGTTTACGACTTCTGTATAAATATTGCAGCATAAACTGGAATATTTGGACATATTAAGCCATTTTATCGGCAATGGCAGAGTGACCCAGCCCCACCGCTTTTTATTTAACAGCTGAGAACAACATTAAACTCAGCAACTTTATGTAAATACTTAATCTCATGGCCACCTCTGTATTTTGATTGCCGTGACTTACTGTCTGTTAATCCAATGAACGGTATGACCGCTTCATGGCTTCGAGATTTTCGGTCTTCCGCCTGTTTGTTAAATTGATTAAAGTGTCTTAAAGAGGATCTGTGGATTTTCTCTGTGTGTTTCTGAACAGCGGATTCGGGGGTATCTTTATCTTCACAGTTTTGACCTTCGCAGCCTGAAACTGAGCAAACATAACCGCTTGTTATTACTGGATGTCGCAAGAAACAGAAATCATTAGTTCAGCCCAGTTTCACTTGAATCGCTTACCAGCCTCAGTTCCTGCCGCCTGCAAGATGAATATCACCACAGAGAGGAACCTAAAAATACATCAAATAGTGGTGAATATTGCGCCCAAACCTACAGGAGGATCTCTCCCATCACCCTTTCAGTAAACTTACCGAGAGGCTGTTCCCAATTTCATCTTCTTTGCCAAGGGTTATAATTCATTCGTGCTCTGAAATCCAACAAGATGTCAGTTTGAGAGGGGACCGGTGGCAGCTGCTGACCTTTCTGCCTGTTGTTCAACTGCAGCGAGCAACAGTTCGCTCTCACCTCCTGCCTCCCGAGCTCTAGGGAAACCATTACATACCTCAAAGCCTGTCCCGCCTCCACATTCAAATCAGCAACCCCTCCATCTCCCTTTGCCTTCAGGTTTCACATTTGCCTTCATTTTCGATGTCCGTATTCGGACCAACAGCAGTTCCACCCGTAATTTCCCACATTGACACCCAGGAGCCCAGCGACTGGGGAGAAGTCCGTTCGCTTGAACGCTCTTCGTTTCTTGAAACAAGAATGTAACTGTTTAAATTTGCATTGATATCAGTTTTAGACAGTTTTGTTCCGAATCCTTGCACTTCAAATTGTAGCTGAGTCCGCATAAACAATCCTTGATAATCAAATTTGTTAACGATGACTAAAGGCTGCACGGAACACGTCAATACAGGGGAATTGAAGAGATGTTACCGATCCAAGAAACAGCCTGATGTGATCAACTTGTCCGGTCATTGAGATGGTTGTTGGGCCATTGTATGCGTCGCTGTTATAAGAAGCACAATGGTCACCTCGACAGCTCTCGAGGTATCAAATGATCCACCAGGAACCTTCCTACTAGTGCAACTCCATCTTTTCTTCCCCAGATTTATCCTTCCTTTCCCAGATTTCCTTTCCTTACTCAACTTTAAGACGGTTGTCCCGACCATAACCATTCTTGGGATGTGAATCCGAACACACAGCATCCGCACACCCAACAGAAATTCTCCCTGATCTCACCCAGTGGCCAAGGGAAAAAAATTCCAGCAGGGGGGCACTTGGATAGCGATTAGAGGTGAGAATCCATGCTCTTTTTTACTTGTTAACCCCGGGTCATCAAGGCCGAATGTCATGACTTGTAAAAGATCAGTAAACTCGGAGAAAACCCATGATTCTTGCTCTGGCCTAACATCAAGTCGGTCTCTTAGACTCATTTCTTAACCTAGACATCAATTGCCTTAAGATCATAGGTTACAGATTTATGTAACAATCTATTATGGAAACTAAATTGAATGCCGTTTGGAACGTGAAAACTCAATTTTATCTTTGGATTCTAATAATTAAACAAATACATTGTAAAAATCTATAATGACTATGATACGAAAATTAACATATTGATTATAATTTAGTTTAATTTTGCATGGCTGTTATATCCCCAGAGAAAGTGTGAGATGGGAGAAGGAATGTGTGCTTTAAAGCCACCACATTAAGTCACAAAGTAATAAAATAGACAATAAAGTATACACTTTATAATTGTACCTTATAAATTGTACCTTTTTTTCTGAGAGTGAATATAGCAAGCAATATATTGTTACTGCTCCATACTTGTATCAGGGAAGCTATAAATCATTAACTCTTTCCATTGATTATCTTGTCCTCACTCAACACAGTTGGGAACAAAATGTGTTCCAGGAGGAGATTTGCATTCCACTGAATTCTATCTTGTTTGTTGCAAAGTACTTGTTAGTTAGATAAAGTACATCAGATAAATGCCATTCACAGCACTCATCCAAATGAGCCTTATTTAAATATGTTGGCTCAGGAAACAATTTGCCCCTGCTTTACTTTCAATACCCTAATCTCCTGATGGATTTAACTGCTGAATGAATTATGACTTTAAAGATTCTAATATTTGCAAATATAAATCTAAATTGTAGGATTCTGCAATACCACAACAATTTACAATTATGTTATGTCTTTAATATACCAAAATATCCCAAGTGATCACAGAAAAATTATGAAGCAAATTTAACCCCATCCACTTCATTGCAAGGGGTCCTCCCTGTCAGATCTTCCTGCTGAGTTGGAGTCTCACTCCCAATGCACTCTGCCCTCAAGATGACTGTGGTGAGGTAAGACGATCGTCCATTCTTTGTGGACAGTGTGTTTGCACCCTTTTCCAGAACTCCTTTGTAAAAGTCCTGGTCAAGGTTTGTCCCCAGTAGCTACACAACAGTGGGGTCTCTGATCCATGGGCTGTTCTCAGGCATGCATATTGAGAGAAATACTGGTTGCTGCTGGAATATCACTCCATGAAAGATGCCCAAAACTTGTTGGTCTTCAAATACAACAAAGGCTTTGTGGTGACTGACTGCACTCTCAGGTTCTGCTGTCACTGGACACTGAGGGGCTGTGTCCTGTGTAACAGCCTCTCAGACATTTCATGGGAGTATTGTTTAAGGAGGAAACATGAGTTGGTTTGACACATAAATAAAATGTATTGGTTTGATAGTGGAATGAAGGGACTGATTTGATGACACTATGAATGTAAAGAAAGATGTGTACTGATTATATTGTATTTCTTTTATATTTTTATGAATAAAGTTTATTTTTAAAATATAAAAAAAAGTTTGTGTAAGAAGCTGCACTTTGGTTTGCCCAAAACTTGTAGATTTTCCCATGTAAGGAGATACCCACAATTGAATGCTGCCAACTGGCACATTCCAAGGTGCTGGAATATGTGCTGAGGGATGCATTGAAGCTCAGTGCAAAGGCTCTGCAGAGGACCACAGAGTCCTGCCACTGCTGGACACTGTGTAAAAGTATCTCAGATGCTTCATGGGTGCATTGTTTAAGAAGGAAACAGGAGTGGCATTGAAACCTTGTTAGGGAATAAATATATTGAATTGATGTAGAGAAAGATGTGTAACAATTATACTTACCATGTATATAATATGAATGAAGTTTATTGCTGCAATTTAAAATAATGTGTTTGATCCAAGGTGGGTAAGCACATCATATTCATTAGTAGAGCTGGAAACCTGCTGAATTATATTGTCTATATACACAGATAAGTCTCAAAACCTTAGTATGTGATTTCAGGCCTTTGTATCCTCTGCCGGACGGGAAGGGGGATAAGAGAGAACAACTGGGGTGGGTTGGGTCTTTGATTATGCTGATTGCTTTACTCAGGCAGCGAAAAGTGTAGACAGAGTCCATGGAGGGGAGGCTGGTGTCGTGATGCGCTGGGCTGTGTCCACAACTCTCTTCAGTTTCTTGCAGTCTTGGGCAAAGCAGTTGCCATACCAAGCCATGATACATCTGCATAGGATGCTTTCTATGGTGCATTGATCAAAATTGGTGAGGGTCAAAGGGGAGATGCCAAATTTCTTTAGCCTCCTGAGGAAGTAGAAGCACTGGTGAGCTTTCTTGATATGAACCCTATGATGGGAGTATCAGGGGGATATTTGATATGATGGAGGATGGGACTGTTGGCATTTCTCTTATGGGGGCTGTCCATGAATTTGATGGGTCAAATGCTCTCCTTCTGTGTTGTTCTAAGTATATTTGTAACTAGGTGTGAATTAATTTATAACAATCCTGGTTGTGACTTAAGATCATTAAGCTGCAATCTTGGGAATTGTAATGTTCAAAAATGGATAAAATTGGGTGGGGTAGAATGCAAAAATATTAACAATCTATAACTTGGGTCCATCCCATTGGTTTCAGTGGTCAACAACATCATACAGCTCCTGACTCTTCTGATCTCTGACCTTCCTTTGGCCCCTCACTCTTCCCTGATTGTGGCCTTGGATCATCTTTCTTCTCCAGAACCTAATCTCTCCCTGATTCTGGCTTCTGATTTCTCCTTTTGCTTTCAAGCTCTGCATCTCACTCCTGGCCTTTCTGATCCCTCTGTTTTCCCTGCTGATGCCTCATGCCAAATGCCTGTCCTGCCCGACAGCTAGCCAGCATCTCAATCTGGTTAGGTGCTGTCAGGAAACACTGACAAATTTTTATAATCAGATGCAGCTGCTAATTCAGCATGACCAAAGCGAATCCATTCCTCAGTGTCTTTGGCCATAATATGTTTTAAAATCTTATCAGTTATCTTTCTTTACCTGAGAAAGTATAAATAGAAAAATGGAACTGACAGTTCCTTCAGCAGTTCTGAGCCACAGACTTGAGCCATTCAGATTAGCTTTGTTGTCATCTGGCCTTGGTCCAGCTTTTAGATTCATGCTTCTGTATAGCATCTAAAGTTTGAGTTTTACATGTAATCAGTAGCAAGCAATCATTCTCCCTCTGAAAGAAGGGTCCATTGGAGTACAGAATGGTTAACTACCCCAATTCTTCTTTCAGTATACCATGACAATAATGCAACTGAATCACAATGTGAGCATTTCCCTGCATGTTGTGGCAAAAACAATTATCCCTTTACTGGACTGATGCTGAGAAGTAGGCCCAGGGAGGGGAAAGAGGGAATAGAAGGTGAGGAGGGAAAACCTACCTTTTCTGTGGAGCCAGGAAGAGGAACATTTCTAAAACTGTGGCTGTTTTTTTAAGCTTAAATTCACTAATGTTTGGAATTAATGAATTACATGCATAATCAATTCTTCTGCAGTGTAATTTTAACCTGATCTATTGTGTGACAAAGATTAGAGAGTTAAATATATTTTTTAAGATAATGTAAGATCACGTATGAAACAATAATTGTGATATACATAGAATCTGTATCCTAATGTTGCAGTCACAACTCCAAGCACATTTCCAGCTAGCTTTCTTAAATCATACCTAAGTTTTACTGAAGTGAGATTTTGCATAATGTTTTTAGATATACAGACACAGCTAGTACCCTTGTCATAAGTGATATGATGCATTAACTGGGATAGCAGTTTTGTTTCCCAATTCTGTCATTTGTAATTCTTTGGGATCTTCTGCTATCACTGCTACATTGTATATATTTTAAAATGGGTCCAACTCTGGTGCATTACTCCAAATTCTAGATGCCTAAGCAGTAACTGAAGCTCCTTTGCTCTCTGAACGTCATGGAATTGCTTGCCCTTTGTTTTTGCCAACATTCTCTTGGGAGCATATTTATCTCAGTGACATAATCTCACTGGCTCTCCACTTTGCTTTGGAGCATCAAGACAACAACAAAATGTACATGAGGCTGCTGTTTATCAATTCAACACCATCATCGCTTCAGTATTAATCAACAAGATTCAAAACCTGGGCCTCTGCAACTGGATCCTTGACTTCCTTATCGGGAGACCACAGTCAGTGGTCTGTGACCACAGTCAGTGAGAGTAACAACATCTCCTCACTGACAATCAACACAGGTGCACCTCAAGGGTGCATGCTTAGCCCACTGCTCTATTCTCCCTACACTGTGTGGCCAAGCACAGCTCAAATGGCATCTATAAATTCACCGATGACACTAGTGCTGTTAGTAGAATCTCAGATGGCGATGAGGGGGCATACAGGAATGAGATAGATCAGCTGGTTGAGTGGTGTCACAACAACAACCTTGCACTCAACGTTAGCAAGACCAAGGAATTGATTGTGGACTTCACGAAGGGGAAGTCAGGAGAACACACATCAGTTCCCATTGAGGGCTCAGCAGTGGAAAGAGTGAGCAGCTTCAAGTTTCTGGGTGTCAACATCTCGGAGGATCTATCTTGGGCCCACCACATTAATGCAATCATGAAGAAGGCACACCAGCGGCTCTACTTCATTGGGCATTTGAGGAGATTTGGTACGTCACTAAAGACTCTTGCAAATTTCGATAGATTTATGGTGCAGAGCATTCTGACTGGTTGCATTACAGCCTGGTACGGAGGCTCCAATGCACAGGACCGCAAGAGGCTGCAGAGGGTTGTAGACACAGCCAGCTTCATCATAGGCACAACCCTCCCCACCACCAAGGATATCTTCAAGAGGCAGTGCCTCAAGAAGGTGGCAAGGACCCTCACCATCCGGGACATGCCCTCTTCACGTTACTGCCATTGGGGAGGAGGTACAGGAGCCTGAAGAACCACACTCAGTGTTTCAGGAACAGCTTCTTCCCCTCCACTGTCAGATTTCTGAACAGTCCATGAACACCACCTCATTACTCCTTTCTTTGCACTATTTATTTATTTTGTAATTTATAGTAATTTTTTGTCTTTGCACTGTACTGATGCAACAAAACAAATTTCATGACAGTGATAATAAACCTGATTCTGATTCTTATGATTCTGTAAAACAATATATGAAAACAAAAAATCCATAGATGCTGGAAATCTGAAATAAATGCCGGAAATACTCAGCAGGTCAGTCAGCATCTGTGAAGAGAGAAGCAAAGCTAATGTTCAGATGATGGGTCATTGAACTGAAATATTAACTCTGTTTCTCTCTTCAAAGATGTTGCCTGGCCTGCTAAGAATCCCCAGTATTTTCTATTTTTATGCAAATCTATAAATGTGACCAGCTCAAGCTATAATGTGGAGTGCTCTCAACATTTTCCAGTCTTGATTCGTATATGAAGCAAACTCAGTACTTATAGTGAGTGAACTCATTGCCATTTCTTTTCCTGGAGCACCAATCTTAAAGAAGTCCTTTCTCCTGCATCATTCTGTCTATCTATTTTCCTCTATTTGATTTAATTATTAAACCTTTCCTTTCCGTCTTTCACAATGATTTGACAAAGAATCATTTACTTGCTGTGTCTTTTCTCAGCATATGTCTCTGGTTCAGACTCGGTCTTCCTGGATTCATGCTCAAATTTCACCCTTCCAGTTTTGGACCATTGTATCACCACTGATGTCAACATCACTTTCCTCATATTGCCAGCCACTATCTCACCCATCTTAATAAAAAACCTTCTCCCCGTGCATGGGTTTTCTCTGCATACTCCAGCTTTCTCCCACCTCATTCTGGCCACTGTAACTTACTCCTTAGTGCAGGTTAACGTCAGTAGGAATCAAAGTGGAGTTGGAGGACATGTGTGGGGGAAGAAGAAGTTGCAAGGATACAGGAAATAAGGAGGAGGGATTGGGACTAATGTGGTTGTTCTCAGATAACTGGCACGGGACCTAACAGGCTGAATGGCCTCCTATGTTGTCATAAGTATAGGATCAGCTAAATCTCTTCTTTAACTCCAGCCAATTTCTCCTGGAAAAAAATGTCGCTGTGGGAAGCATTAAGTGCCTTAGCTATGCAAATCACTTTTTGAAAAATCTATGACTCTATAAGAGATGCAAGAGGAAAAAAGTGTAAAAATAATGACATTTAAAAGAAAGTTCTCATACTTTCAAATCAAAATACATCCCTTTAAAATGTTGACCATCTTTCTGTTGATTCTCTTGGTCTGTGCATTTACCTCAAGCATCAGCCAGAAGGATAGCCATGTGATGGCAGCTGAAAGCCTCAGTTTCAGGAATGGATGGGAACTGCTTTGTTTTGGTCCGTGCCCATTTTCTCTCATCCCAGTTCATTGCTTATCCAACATTCACTTGCATGTAGTCTCTGTTCAGCCCCATCTGTGCACTTTGTCCTTTCGAAAACATTACTGTACAAACTCTGATTGTCATCTGTTTCTTTTCTCTTGTACACAAACAGTTAGACTCAAAAAGCAAACATTTCACTGCTCTTCAATCATTTTTATTGACTCTAACACAGCAATCTGAGTTTTCCACCTTTACCTTGAAAGTTAGACTGTTCTTTCGTAAATCTGGGGATTTGTAAGAGTGTGGAATGTTTTGTGGGTAGCTAGTGATACAATCAAGAAGGCCCATGATTTTTGGTCTGTGCAAAATTGCTTGATCACTGCTGCAGTAGTGATGGGAGTGATGTAATTGAGTGGACCCAGGTTAGATAGGTTTCCAATTCTCATTAGCCATTCAGTGATTCCTGACTGGGGTACAGGTATTGATGCTTGGAGAGGACTAAAGTGCACAGTGCTGTAATGTCACCTGGAGAGAGCCAAGTTTAGGCTTGCACCTGAAAGATCTGTAGCCATGGGAAGATGCTTACAGACCCCAATACCAAAAATATTATCAGCATACTTTGGAGGTTAACATCCTCAGCTAAGGAAGGAAGAAGGAAATCAAAACTACAAAATAACAAATAACAAGTAAAAGAGTTGTTGTTGCTAACAACATATTTCTAAACAACATGAATATCTCTAATTCTAAATGATTAGCTTTCTTTCCTTGTTCCAGAGAGACTTCCTCAGTTCCTTTACCAAAGATAGTCACTTTGCAAAGCAGATAATCAAGGTAAGTGACTGTGGTATGTTTGTTTAGTTAAGGATGAGCTTTGTTTGGTTTGGGATTTAAAAAGCATGACAAGATAATGGGTAATGATCTGATTGATTAGGAAAAGCTGAAGCTAAAGCTAAATCTCAGGCCAAGTTTAGAATTATCCTAAGTTTTCAAAAAAGACTTCAATAACTATCTTCAAATTTAACTGGGATTGCTTTTGTAAAACCTTATATTCAATTACTCTTTCAATTAATACTAATAGGTTCCATGCAGAACTTAGTTTTACAGACCTCAGGGGTCTGAGTTTATTTAAAAATGGAATGTGAAATCCAATCCGATTTTCACCTGAATGTCAGTTTTCCAGCTGGGGGGAACTGGATAATGATTGAGGTTGGGATCCTGAGTTTATTTCTTTACTTCCCTTTGTCCAGTAAGAATAAGGTTAATTGTAGTTTCCCATTCCCTGCTTTGGGTTGATTCAACCAATTTAGAGAGATCAAAAACCAAACCCACTTGTGCAATACTCTGATCACTGTCATCAGAGTAATTGTTTCTTGTCTTTCAAGTCTCTTACTGTGTCTTCTTCTTACAATTTTCTCCGAACATATGTAGTCTCCTAAATTCATCTGTGCAGCACCTTTTGTTAGAACAGAATGGATGTTATGTCACCTCCAACATGGTGACTACATTGTGCCATAAATTATGTTGACTGCCATATTGGTGCAGGCATAAGCAAATGCATTGCTAATGCCTGGCAGATTTGGAAATAGTAGGCAGATAATAACACCAGATAGCATTCAACATTGATTTAAGGCCAGAGTTGCTAAACTGAAGTGTAAAGCTTCAGCTAATGTTGTAAGCTCATGTATCTGAAAACATTCAATACAAGGAAGGAAACTTTACCTACATTATTTAAAGGGTCATCAACTTCTTGTAGGTTGATTGCAGATTGATTCCACTGAATGTCACCACAATTTCACAAGGGCATGTGCTGTCTGGTGACCTTCAGGATATATTCCCCTTTGATTGCAGTGGGACTGAGGGAATCAGAGGAGGGCACTCAGAGCAGAGAGGAGACACAAGAGACTGCAGATACTGGTCCTGAGTGAAATAAAAAGATTATTTTTTGGCACTCAGAGCAGGACAAGCTGACAGAAGGGAGGGGCAGGGTGAGTAAGAGAGAAAGAGAAAGGCTCTGAGCAGGAGGTCATATCTGCTCAGTGTGTTTTTATTTAAAGAGTGATTCTTCTACCTGAGCTTCAGTGAGAAATTATGTGCGTGCACTGAGGTTGGCTGCCACTACAACGTACCACCTTGGCCATTCCCTTTTCTCTCTTCTACCTTCTGGGAGAAGATAGAGGAGCTTGAAACCCCAGACATCCAGACTTAAGAATAGCTTCTTTCCCACTGCCATCAGACTTCTGAACCAATCACCTCTTTCACCTTGTTTCCCTTCCTAGCTTAAGACTACGCATCCTGATACAAAGAGTCATAGAGCACGGAATCTTACAGCACGGAAACAGGCCCTTTGTCCCAATAT
>JAUZTB010000064.1:39030208-39040454 GCA_034780895.1 Rhynchobatus australiae
TCTGTGCCCTCCCCCGCCCCCAAGCAAACCCTTTTTACTCCCTCTGGTTTTAGATGGCTCCAATATGGGGGAAAGTTTCTCTCTATCAACCCTTGTTCTCAGTGCTTCTATCAGGCCTTGCTCCAGAGAAAAACATACCTAGCCTATCCAGTCTCTCCTCATAACTGAAACTTTCCATCCCAAGTAACATCCTGGTAAATTCCTTTGCACCCTCTCCATTGCATTCGTGTCCTTCCTATAGTGTAGTGACCAGAACTGTGCACATTACTCCAGTGGTGACCCAACCAATGTCTTATGAAGTTGTATCATGACCTCCATGCTCTAGTATTTGCTGTCCTGGCTATTGAAGGCCAGCATCCTGTATGCTTTCATCACCACCTTAACTAGCTGTACTGTCACCTTTATTGATCTACAGATTTGTATACCAAGGTTCCTTTGTTCCTCAGTCTTTTCAATATCTGAGATATGCTATTGAGCATTGTTTCAGTTTACAAGTCCAAGAACAGGCTTGAGTGGGACTGAGGTCATTGACCTATTGTTGACCTTTTCCCTAGACACGTGAACACAAAGGCGTTACAATACCAAAGCCTTTCAAACTCTCCTGTGGGAGCAAAAGGAAGCACATGGAGACTGATAGCCAAGAATATGTTTCACTGGCAGAGCAGGTAGAAGCATTTCAATGTCGGACACCATCCCGATATCACCTGAGGAGCAGCCATCATGTGGAGGAAGGTAATGCAGGTTTTTCCCCCTCTAGGGATCATGTCTTAAATAACTCTACTGATGTGTAGATAACCTGCATGCTGATGGGGGGGAGTTCTGCAAAATCACCCTCTAATGGTGGATTATAATGTGGGCATGTTGAACTTTTTGGTGCTTTTTACTTTTCCCTCTAAAAGTTCTGTTTATGTAGTGTACATTTCCCTCCTTTTTAAGGTCCTTCCAGGCTGTCTGCAAAAGTGAAACTGACCAAACCTCATACTCCCTTACTGGCAACTAAGAGCCGTGCTCGACCAACCACATGTAAGAGTATAGTTGAAATAGAAGCTGAGGAACTGGAGAAAATACAGTCGTAAGTATGTTTATTCTTTAAAAGCCTAGAATGTGCTTCACCCATCTGTTTGGTTCTGGATGTTTGGCCACATAAACATGGATGAAGTTAGATCAGGTGTACACTCTTGAACTGGATGAGGCTTGCAACTTTTGTTTTGCAGGATTTCCCTTGTATAGTTGACTAAGGGCTGTCAATTTGGAATGGTACTGTTCTGAGTACAGTTATAACATTACACAGTGCTAGAGGATCTCTGTTTTTCTGGCAGTTTTGTGTATGCTCCAAATTCCAGCATCTGCAGAATTCCTTGTTGTCTGAGTAAAATTTAATAGAATTGGTTAATATGTTGCATGGGTTCCTTTCTCTCCATTCCATCCCAAGTCACCTCTTCATGTGTAGGCAAAACCCTTGTACTCCAGAACATCAGTTTGTGACTACAGCTACAAATGACATTCAGAAATCCATCTAGAGAACTTTCAGAACCATAGAACCCAATACGGGCCCTTCGGCCCACAATGTTGTGCTGACTTTCAAACCTCGCTTAAGACTATCTAACTCCTTCCTCCCACATATCCCCTATTTTAAATTCCTCCATATGCTTATCTAACTATCTCTTGAACTTGACCAACATATCAGCCTCCGCCACCACCCCAGGCAGTGCATTCCATGAAGCTACCACTCTCTGGGTGGGAAAAACCTCCCTTTTGATATCTCCCTTGAACTTCCCACCCATTACCTTTTAAAGCCATGTCCTCTTGTACTGAGCATAGGTGCCCTGGTAAAGAGGTGCTAGCTGTCCACTCTATCTATTCCTCTTAATATTTTGTATACCTATCATGTGTCCTGTCATCCTCCTCTCCAAAGAGTAAAGCCCTAGCTCCCTTAGTCTCTCCTCATGATCCATACTCTCCAATCCAGGCAGCATCCTGGTAAATCTGCTCTGCATCCTTTCCAATGCTTCCACATCCTCATCATGAGGTGACAAGAACTGGACACAGTACTCCAAGTGTGGTCTAACCAGAGTTTTGTAGAGCTGCATCATTACCTCGCAGCTCTAAAACTCGATCCCATAGTTTATGAAAGCTAACATCCCATAAGCTTTCTTAACTACCCTATCCTCCTGTGAGGCACCTTTTAGTGATCTGTGTATATGAACCCCCAGATCCCTCTGCTCCTCCACAATCTCCAGAATCCTGCCATTATCCTTGTACTCCACCTTGGCTTTTGTCCTTCCAAAGTGTACCACCTCTCGCTTCTCTGGATTGAACTCCATTTGCCACTTGTCAGCCCAGCTCTGCATCCTATCAATATCTCTCTGTAAGCTTCGACAGCCCTCTACACTATCCACAACACCACCGATCTTTTTGTCATCTGCAAACTTGCTAACCCACCCTTCTACTCCCTCATCCAAGTCATTAATAAATACCACAAAAAGTAGAGGTCCCAGAACCAATCCCTGCAGGATACCACTAATCACAGCCCTCCAATCCAAATGCACTCCCTCCATGACAACCCTCTGTATTCTATAGGCAAGCCAATTCTGAATCTATGCTGCCAAGCCTCACTGAATCCCCTGGACTCTGACCTTCTGAAGAAGCCTACCATACGGAACCTTATCAAACACCTTACTAAAATCCATGTAGACCACGTCTACTGCACTACCCTCAATCTTCCTGGTCACCTCATCAAAGAACCCTCTCAGGCTTGTGAGGCAAGATCTTCACTTCACAAAGCCATGCTGGCTGTCCCTAATCAGTCCATGCTTCTCTAAATGCTCATAGATCATATCTCTTACAATCCTTTCTAACAGCTTACCCACCACAGACATAAGGCACACTGGTCTGTAATTCCCTGGACTATCCCTACTACCTTTTTTGAACAAGGGGACAACATTCACCACCCTCCAATCCTCCGGTACCATCCCCGTGGACAACGAGGACTCAAAAGAACTTTACCAGCCGCTCAACAATCTCCTCCCTCACCTCTCGAAGCAGCTTGGGGAATATTCCGTCAGGCCCCAGAGATTTATCTGTCTTAATATTATTTAACAACTTCAACACATCCTCTCTCTTGATATCTACAACCTCGAGAACATTACCATTACACCTTGAGAACATTACCCTAAGAACTGATCTAATTTATCAGTTTATGGTAAATTGAAGACTATGGTGACATCTTTGTCACAAATTCCAAGGACAAGTATTTCAGCTCTGCTCTGGAATTGAGCTGAAATGACTGAACCTCCTTTCGTGCAGGTTCTCCACAGTTAACAAGTAGAAGAGATCTACATCCTTTTGTTTTTAGCTGGATTATACCCCCACTCCCCAGAGGAGAAAGACAGCTTGTTACACACCATGTTATCTTGTTTCCCATTTATTTTAAAAAAAATTTCTAACTTGACAGCTACTATATAAACCAAGGTGACAGTATATTGTCCAGTCTAAAAGCAGGTTCACCGTATATGGGTGTAACTGAATCTGCAACACGTAAATGGAGCCTAATGTTAGAAATAGTAGTCTCTGGGTAGATTAGGTTCAGAGACTAGAACTATCAAGATATTTGCCTGTTATGAAACTTTTTGGCCACGATCCCAAATTTGAAGTTTGAATTAAATCTGAAGTATGGAAGAGAGAGGGAGATAGAAATTGTCACATCATGGAAGCAGTGGATAGTGAAATGAACATTTAAAATTACTGAAGTATTTTAAGACAAGAGAGGAAAATTTATTTGGAAATCCAAGAGCATTTGAATTATGTCTTGGTTTTGATTCACCTTAGTTATATCTTGACTTACAAGATGTAAAGTGATAATTTAGTGTGTAGTGGAGTGCTTAAATCTTGATGTATTTACTAGTCATGATCAAAATCTTAAAGATATCACAGTTAATCGATCTGACCAGTTTGTTTCTGGATTTGTAGAAAACAAGAAGTGATTATGTTAAATTCATGGCATTATTCAGAGTTAATTGAAATTATTTGTCTGTATTGCTAAATACTTGAAATGGAACACTCATGTTCAGCTGGTCAAATTATTTTAATATCTATTTTGTGCTAAAATCATTTTGAGAGTCATTTGAATGCCAGTTATTATCACTGAATGAGTGAAATTCATTTTAGTAAATTACCTGAAACATTTTTCTCTATTTATTTTGTAACTAGATGTTGACACAATGATTATTCAGACATTCAGCATTAGTGTTTTTAATCTTTCTGGATAAATATTTAGTATATGAGATTTTCCACTTTTGAATGAAATTGTCAGCTATTACTTCATGATGTTGAAGCAGTTTGCTTTTAAATATTTCACATGATTTTACTAAACATTTTGTTAACATCCTTCATTGGAGACATGCTACTCAAATCAAACTTTAATAAACCTGATTTTCTGAAGGTCTAACAAATAATATGGCTTCTTCTGGTGTCAAGGAACTTTAAACCCTCCTCATACACACCAAGAGCTTGCTTTAAATAACCCCATTCCCTAACACTGTGAGCATTTATAAATCAGGGCTTTACAGCAAAATAAATGTTAACTGTGAAAGATGAAAATGATAAATTGTCAGTTGGGCATTGCCATTGCTATGCCATTGTTTAGATTGAAACTATTTTTGCTTTCCTGGGCCTCATGTTGTTAACATCCCCTATTAGAGTCATGTTATTCAAATTAACTCTTGAAGAATCACTTACACATACAATATACACTACAGCTTCTGGCAAGGACCTCCAAGCTGTCCACAGAAACAACAAGATCTTGTTTTATGTGATTGCATTTGCTAAACCTGTGAAGTTTGGTAAATTTAGTGAAGTCTGTCCCAGCATTCTAACAATTGGGGCCTTTATTACTGTCTTACTGATGTCAAGCTTACTTTTAAACTAATTGTTTAATTAATAAACATGACTGCAGATAATATTGCAACATCTCATCTTTGGCCACTAAGCACAGACACGGCAGGTAAGTACAGAATAATGGAGAAACCATAAAAGAAGGAATCCAACAAAGCAAATTGACATAGAAGAGCAATTTCCACCATCAAATGATCAGACCGTGCAGAAACATGCACTTACAACTGATTGACACCAGATGTCACTATTGTTCAAACACAAAATATACCAGTAACTAACACTGTAACTGTACCCCAAGGGCTGCCATGATGTGGAACCAGTGATATGGGTAGAGTAGTTGTGGAGAGGGATAGCAGAGGATAGGCAGAAGAGGCAGAATAATTATTCAACACGTTAAGGATGAATGCACAAGGATATACAGTATGCATTTGTTTAAAGTGGTCCTCCAATAGATTTGTTTGTTTGTGCATATGCCTGTGGAGACTGCCCCTTTTAATACTCATTACTGTGCTGAAATCTTGTGGTCAGAAGATATTTGGAATTTAGAACAATCCCTTTGTTGATATGAATGGTATTAAAGTATCCTACAGATATAAAAGGTTGATAATTTCACCTAAAACAAAATATTGCAAAAACTGGAAATCCAAAGTGAAAATAGAAATACTGAAAATACTCAGCAAACTAGGTATGTCTTGATAAAGTAATTGACCAGAAATGTTAAGTCTGTTTCTCTGTTCACAAGTGCTGCCTGACATCTTTTGTTTTAATTTGTGATCATTTTATCTGTAAGGCTTCAAAATAATGTTAAATTCTGAGGTCAGCATCATAACGTAGAAGGTGATTGATGTAAAGCTTTTTGCTGATAGAAATAATGTGTCTTTGCTGTTGGGAACCAACTCAAAAGCTTGATTGCAGAATTGATAGTTCACTTTTTCTTAAGGGAATTTCATTATGTGACAGAAAATGCTTGGAGGGGAAATACTATAAGTTAACTGTAATAAATCAAAGAACCAATGATTTCATGTCTTCAGTCTAATCTTGGAATTAAACTGATATGCTTAGTAAACATGAATTTTGCCCTAGTCCTTTTGATGATATCTACCAAATCTTCCATTAAAACCCTTTTATGTATTAAGTTGTGGTGTCCATAAATATAAAAGTGTAAATTGAATAAAAATAATATATTGTGGACGCTGGAAAACTGAAATAAAATCAGAAAATATTGGAAGTGCTAAACAGCACAGGCAGCAACTGTGAAGAAATAAATGGAGTGAATGTTTCAGCTTGATGGCTTTTCATTTAGAACAAAAAGTAGGTTGGGGTTCAGATGAAAGCTGTAATTACCTGAATATTGCTCTAAGTGCCTAGAATTATTTTTAAATACTCACAATGCCTTTTTATATGGGCAATTCATTTCATTATAATCTTGATTATAATGTGGATTCTAACTTTAAGTATATTTTATACTTAAGGATTTCTGTAACTGTAATATTAATTAAGAAACAATCTGCAGGTCTAAATTAGAATCATGTAGCATAGAAAAGGATCCTTTCAGCCCAACTCCTCCATGCTGACCCACATGAGGCCTGTATCCCTCTATGCCTTTGCTATCCAAGTACTTGTCCAAATATCCTTAAACATTGTAATTTTTCTGTCAGGAATATTGATCTTTTCTTTCTCTCAGATGCTGACTGATTTACTGTTTATTTCCAGAAGTTTATGCTTTTTGTTTAAGATTCTCACCAGTAATGTTACTCAGGCAGATTGATGGACAGGGTATTAATTGTTTTTCTCTTCTTTAAGATTAATACATTTATATTCTGAGAGATTGCATCTCAAGTTACTCATCTCCACAAAAGAATAAGTAAGCTTGATTTATTGATGACCTTATCAGCCTTCAACATTTTGCAGTAATCTCTTGTGTTGTTTGAGCTTTTTTTTCTGGGACATAACTTCTGTAGCCATCAGAGCTATCTGACAGGAAAGCTGAATAGGATTCTTGTTCTGATTTTTTTCTCCTTTTGACTCCCACCCTGAGTTTACGTGATCCAGGACTCCCTTATGGTGAGATCTAGTGATATTTGACTACACAGAAGCTGTTGAATTAAAGTGAGAAGTAGAGTGATTTGAATTGCAGTTCAGCGAAAGCAGACCTGCCACACTTCTGCTAGAGCTACTAAATGACCTCAGGTAGTCTTAGTTTATATTAAAATTTGATATTTCTGCAAAATATATACTGCACTCATAAATTAAAGCAGAATGTTTTTCTTGGTATATTTCCTGGTGTTACTTTAACCATTCTGTCATAAAAAGTGATCAGTGTGAATTTCCATAGTTAAGTGTTCTATCTAAATTTAACAACCAAACTGGGAAAGATTAAACTTACCATACTTTATCTCTCAGGAAATGCTTTAGCAAATGGTATGCCTGACTCTTTGCTCAACAACACTGTCTGAGCTGGCTCCAGCCTTAAATATATATCAAGTTATTCCCACGCCTTTCATTTGAAATATCAAACCACTTACCTCTTCTGCTTTAGCGTTAGAAAACATCTATTTCAAATTTTAATTAAGAAGGATTTCTCATTCCTATAATTGCCTGAGTGATTTTACAGGCTGATTGATTACTTAGCTTACATGGGAAATTATAATAAAAATAATTATCAACAATTCCTTTAATAAGAGTCATTTCTTCACAATATATCAACTGATCTTTTGTTTCATGGTACCCCTGCATGGGTTAGTTATTGAAACAGTTTCATTGAATTTCATTTCATGTAAAAAGTTGGGGAATATATCTTGTTAGAATTTATACTTTAAAATAAACAAGCAAACTGGCATGATCTTAAAATATCCTTTGTATTAAATAGCACAGAACCAATCCATCTCTGGATATTATTGATTAATATTAATAAAGCAGAATTTGAACAGCTTCTGATATATTGTTTGGCACTTAGAAAAGACATCATAAATACTTAAGTTTAAGTTTGGCAAGAGGTGGATTAACAGAACATAAAGAGAATAAAAGCAAATTGAATCAATTTCCAAACATGTAATGTGTAACTGGACTTCATGTGGGTGACACACCATGAGTAGAACATGGATAATTGACCATTTTATGTGGAAATAAGGCAGAATGCACTCTCCTCATCAAAGGACTTGAATGATGTAATTGACTTCAGTGAAATTATGGCATTTAATGAAGGCCTCTAACATTGGATCACTGCTCTCAATTCAATTTAATGAAATAGATTATTAAGTAGGAAAAAAAGATTGTATTTCACAGTCCCTGATTATCCCAAAGTGCTTTACAATCAATGATTCTGTAACTTGGCCACTGTGTTCCATCAGGCACCTCCCACTTTATCTGTGGAAGGGCCTCTGGTGTCATGGCAGCCTCATCAGATCTCTCAGATCCCACAAAACTAGAGCGGAATCAAGACATCCTTGAACCCGAGAGACTGGTGAACAAAAGGAAATTCAACAGGATCACAAAAAATTCCAATGTGATCATAATTTGGTTAATCTACTTTATCCCTTAACCTGCAGTCCAGATGAAGAGTCTCGACCTGAAACATCCACTGTCCATTTCTCTCCACAGATGCTGCCAGACCCATTGAATTCCTCCAGCAGATTTTTTTGTTTGCTCCAGATTTCAGCATCTTCAATCTCTTGCGTCTCCAATTTGTTTTCTTATGTGGATTAAGTGATCAGCATTGGCTAGGATAACTTCTTTACTTACTTCAAGTGATGATATTCATTGGTATTGGTAATGGTATTGGTTTATTATTGTCACTTGTACCAAGGTACAGTGAAAAACTTGTCTTGCAAACCGATCATACAGATCAATTCATTACACAGTGCAGTTACATTGAGTTAGTACAGAGTGCATTGAGGTAGTGCAGGTTGAAACAATAACAGTACAGAGTAAAGTGTCACATCTACAGAGAAAGTGCAGTGCAATTAGGTGCAAGGTCACAACAAGGTAGATGGTGAGGTCATAGTCCATCTCATTCGTTCAATAGTCTTATCACAGTGGGGTAAAAGCTGTCCTTAAATCTGGTGGTATGTGCCCTCAGGCTTCTGTATCCTCTACCCGATGGAAGAGGAGAGAAGAGAGAATGTCCCGGGTGGGTGGGGTCTTTGATTATGTTGCTGCTTCACCAAGACAGTGAGAGGTAAAGACAGAGTCCAAGGAGGGGAGGCTGGTATCCGTGATGCACTGGGCTGTGTCCACAACTCTCTGCAGTTTCTTGCGGTCCTGGGCAGAGCAATTGCTGTACCAAGCCATGAATCATCCTGAAAGAACAGACAGGATCTCAATTGAGCACCTCATCTGAAAACCAACACTACATTCCCTCAATAGTGGACAGAGGTTTTGTGTTCAAGACTGTGGAGTGGAAATTAAATCCAGAGCCCTGAGATCCAGAAACCAGACTATTACCAACGAAGCCGTTTATTGTATAAAATTGGTTTCCTTCTTCTCTGTTGCTGTCTGGTTGTTTGGATGTTTTACATCTGATTGTGGATATAGCTTGAAGCTAGAAGTAGTGCGGACTGTCAGACAAAGAATATCATTAATTTTAATTACATTACAGATAAGGACTTGCAATTTTACCAATTTACCTTTAACAAACAAGATAAATAGAGTCTAATGGATATCCAGGAAGTAATTAGAGGCTGATATCAGATTAGGGGTACTTGAATGACATCATAAGCTGCAAACTGAATGCGACTTAACAGATAATATTTCAGCCTTATTTTTTAGCTCCCATATTTTGATTTTTTTTAAAGAATCATGCCATGAGGTTTTTGACTTCATTTGATTTCAATACTTGTTATTTTTCCAGTGGTTCTCCATGTGGCTAATGTGCAATAGCAAAGGTCACAAAATATTATTCATCCATTCTTATTTCTGCTTCATTCATTATACATTGATCAGAATTTCTCGGAGCTATTTCCTTGTCCTCTCCTTCATAACTTCCACATATGCCATCTTACATACTCTTCCTCCTTACTGCAACCCCACTGAGTTAAATATCAGATGTCTGTAAATGTATTCCTCCGATATTTCAAAACGGGAAATGTCTTCCTATCTTTTCTTCTTTCTGCAATTTACAAGCTTCTAAAATCTATCCTGGAATCATCAGATCATTGCTTCTCAATATTTTTCATTTTAAATTTTGTGAACATATAGTTAAAGAAACACAGCAAAAGCTGGAAATCTGAAACAAAAAGCAAACCTTCTGTAAGTATCTAGTATGTTATTTCAAGTATTCTTTCCATATCTTTTGCTTGATTTGCAAAAAGACACATTTCACTGTGTTTCAATGTACATGTGATCAATAAATAAA
>JAUZTB010000064.1:39218419-39230299 GCA_034780895.1 Rhynchobatus australiae
TCATTATCCAGTGCCCACTATAATGTATACATTCCTAATGTGCTGGACTTAACTCTTATCAATGAAGAGGTTCAGGGTTCAAGGGATTTAGGCTAGTACCTCCATGGATTGATTTCATGTAGAGAGCTTCCTTATATTCTTTAAAGAGTAGTACAAATACTGGAATTTTATGGGGCATTGTGATAACATGTGCCCCAGAGGGTGTGAGTATCAGCTGGATCTGTGAAAACACATGGATACAATCTCTTTGGCTTCTATATAGTTGATGCAATTTTCTGGATCAACAGTATGGTTTAGAGCATGAATTGGTCCATATTGGACTAAGTGGTATGGCTTCCAGTTATCTTCTTCAAATGCATTTCATGCTTGGAATTCCCATGTCCAATAGTGGGATTAAGTGCACATTAGGCATAAAACACCAGGTAGATTTTTAGGCAATGGCTTAAAACTGTGTTATGGTAGATTTTTGGACACTTAACTGACAATAGCACTGACCTTAACCAGGGAGGACCTGGAATTGGCTCATATTGGGCCTTAGGTTAGTGAGGGTTGAGAGGATCTGCTAGTGCTTGCTATGTCTCCTTTTGGTTCAAAATGTAAAGTTTCTTAAAAATGTTCATTCTTCTGCACTTTTAACTTGTCTTCTTTGACATTTGAACTGTCATGCAAGTGAACAGCTTCCCTGGATCAATTTCTCCATTTACCTGCAAAATCTGGAAATTGTTAATTTGATTCCCAAACAAAGCAAATGTCAAAATATTTGGCTGTCAGCCCAAGTACAGTGAGAATGGCAGGGTTGTCAAAGGCAAACGTGCCTGGAACTCATGAGAAAGCTGCCTGACAATAAGTGCATCTGAGGAACACCAGGCATGATTGTGACCGGGGATTCAGTGGAAACCCATTCTTGTTTCCTCTGGCCCATAAGGAAACTTGAGAAGAATGACATTAACTGTACACTTCAGCCATATCATGCAGGAATCAAATGTGAATAACATTTTCCTTTCCATGAGATCCCCACCTGCATCTGACAAGGATCTTGTACATTGCCCCTAACACACCTTGTGATGTGAATGCAGCATGGATCAGTAAGTACCATGTTATTATTTTCCTTCTCCCTCCCTTTGTGCCCAGTTCTTGTCATCTACCATACAGCTGCTCATTTCTCTGTCCATTCTATTTATTCTTCTGGATGCTTGCTCTTATTCTTCTCATTGTTTATGTATTGCTAAATTTCCTGTTATCCTGAAACTTGAAATATTTCAAAAAGAAGAGGGTTTTCTGGTGGATCCCTCAGTCACTTAACCTTTCCCTTAGGCTTTCTGGACCTTAGGCTGATTTATATTCATATAACCATTGTACCTCTAATCCATGAGCTCCAATTTTTCTAAGAAGTGCCTTGTAAGGCACTTTACCAAATGGCTTTCAATGGTCCATATACATAACATGAATCACACTATCCTCATTTAGAGTGCTTCAATAAACAGCTCAATCAAGTTAGACAAACAAAATGTTTTAACAAATCCATGCTGTCATTGTTAATCCATATTTTTCAGTGCCGGTTAATTTTGTTCTGGAATAGTTTCTCTCTAAGTTGGCAAGAAAATGTTGAATTCATGCCTAAGTTGTAACATTGCTTTTTCAATCTACAAGCAAAAGTTCATGATCTCACTGATGATCCATTATGTAGTTTAATAAACTTATTACCACCCTATTGATGCATCTACTGATCCTTTCTGATTTTCATAAATGGACTTTATCATCAGTCTTTGGTTCTGATGAACCTTTGCATAGCTGAAGTATCATATCTTGTATTTTTTTAAAAATAGTGACTGACCTGCTCTTTTTCAGTCATTACTTCTTTCTTAATCAGATTCATTATTGACCTGCACTATTAGAACTGGAATTTAAGTGAGTTCCCCAGGTAGTTTATCGGCAATTCAGATGGTTAATTTTCCAATCAGTGTTCCAAACATTAATTGACGTCATTGAATTGACAGATTCCACCATAAGACATTTTGTTGGAAATCATGGCAGATGGCTCAAATCCTTAATGGGTTATCTCAGCAGGAGATAAGTACAACAGATGTTTCTATAAGAAATGGTCTTGCTAGATACCCGAAGGATTAAGGCATTAACGTATATGTTTATGTTTCCCATTCACTTCCACCCTCACTGTTCACAAAAGACCAGGCATTGGAACATTAATCTACTTTCCCACCAAAATTTTGTGAAGTGATTCTCTGGAAGAACTGTATGAATAAGTAGATCCCACAGTTAATGGTATTTATCTGAGGATTCCCCTAATCTTTCTCCAAAGTAACAGCAGGAGACAGGGTGATCCTCATAGATGTTCCAGTTGGGTGCAAGAACTGAGTGCACATATGCCTAAACATTGCAAGAGGCAGAGCAGGTTGAGAAAGTGATTAATAAAGCATAAAAAATTAATAAAAGGATCTTTGAGCTTCATAAATAGAGGTGTAAAGCATCAAATCAAGAAAGTTATTTTCTCATGTGCCTAAATCAGAGCAATGGATCCTTCCAGTGGCAGTTATATTTTTCTTTACCCTGTAAAGGGTGAGTGCAGTATTGGCAGACATAATGACTCCTAGGACTGGCAGAGTCACAACATGACACCAATCTGAATCAATTTGGATTATGGTCCCAATTTTATCATGCAATGAATTTGAGGCTGAATGGAATGAATTGGTCTCCCACTCTATTTTAATTACCTCTTAAATTAAACTCAGATCCTTTCACTTTAACATTGATTCAATCTTTCAAAAGAAGAGAAGGCATATCAATACTAAACAAACAACATGTAAAAACATGGAACAATACAGCACGGAAGCAGGCCCTTGAACCCACGATGTCTCTGCCGACCTTGATATCAATTTAAACTATTTCCATCTGCCTGCACATGGTCTATATCCCTCCATTTCTGCCTCTTCCTGTGCTTGCCTAAATACCTCTTAAATGTTGCTATTGTACCTGCTTCCACCAACTCCCCTGGAAACATGTTCCAGGCACCTACCACTCTCTCTAAAAAAACTTGCCTCAGAAACTTACTTTAAACTTTCCTTAAATCTATGCCCTCTAGTATTTGACAGTTCTACACTGGAAAAAAGACTCTGACTATCTATCTTGTCCATGCCTCTCACAACTTCCATCAGGTCACCCCCTCATCCTCTGACTCTCCAGAGAAAACAATTCAAGTTTGTTCACCCTCCTTATAGCTAATACTCTCTAATCCAGGCAACATCTTCGTGAATCTCTTTTGCACTCTCTCCAAAGCCTCCACATCCTTCCTGTAACGCAATTTGCAAATACTTCCTCTGTGGAAGCTTCATGTGTCTTTACTGTTCATTATAATAGAGGCCAACACAAAAATAAAGCACTTAACTATGAATGACGACAATGTTCTGAGGTTGTGATTGGTGCTCTATAAATACTCCTCCCTCCTCATTTTCCTTTTATCCAAAAATCAGTATTTCTGGTAGTGAAGCATTACTTCAGTACTCTACTGAAGTATCAGCCTAGGTTCTTATGCACTAATGTCTGGAGAGGGGTTTAAACTCAAAACCTCTGGCTTAGAGATAAAAGTGCTACCCATTGAGCCACAGTCATTACTAAATGCAAATTATTCCCACTGTTGCCATAAAATGCTGGTGAATCATATCAGGAAGATCCAGTTAGCAATGTTATTTATGGTTATGATATAAATCTCAACCTTGGTGGCTCAGAGAGGGAACAAGGGTAATGTGGAATTTTACTCCAATAGGAAGTAAGTTATTCCTAGAGGCTTTTAATGCTTGTTGTATCTGATGTGGCTGTGTAAATGGCAGGCTTGCCTGCTATGCTGCGGCTAATGTTGAAGACAATCATGTTTAAGACGGTTAAGTCATTTTGATACTCAGACATGCAAATCAAGTGTATTTTTCAGAAAATGGATACAGTGTAGCAATAAGAGTGTCAGTACCATTCCATTCACAGGCTGTCAAGCATCTGTTACTAATTTCCAAGGATCGATATAGCAAATGTTAAGGGAATTAAGGGATATGAGATCAGTGCAGGCGCTGAGGCAAAAGATCAGCCGTGATCATACTGAACAGCATAGTGGGTTTCCATTTCTTATGTTCTTGTGTTTCTTATATTTTTAATCTCCAAAATACAACTAAGTTATCATGTCCTCTTCTGCTTGTTCTTTTTATTTTTTTCTTACTTTTAATTCTCTCTTGTTTCATTTCTCTTTCAGTATCTAATGAGTGTAAACTACCCTATTCACCCCTCTTGTGTTAGTTCTCAGTCTTTCTCTATCCTTACATATCACTGCTGATGTGTCATTCCACCAGCTTCCGGGCTTTTATGCTGGCCTAGATGTGATAGTTTCTCCAATGTCCTTCCAAAACCCGTCTGACACAGTTCAGAGAATCTCTGGTAATTGCCAAGCAATGACATCGCAAGATTGGCACAGGCCAATAATTACGCCCAGGGTGAATACATTATTTCATTATGCTCATTGTAATCGCCTCGTAAGTTCTTCCCCAAAATATTGTATTCTATAATAAATTCTTGATTCTAAAATGTATGAAACTAGATTTGTGATTACACAAATGTTCTGGTTGAAGCTTAGGTCATGAATTCAAGTTCAACCCTCCCTTAAAAGAATTTAAAGAATTGAAGATGAAAAGTCATCAACTTTAAAGATTAACTCCATTTTCCCCTCCATAAATATTACTTGATCTGCTGAGTATTTCCAGAACACTCTGGCTTTAACTCAGATTTCTAGAATTGACATATGAGGTAGTTGAAATTAATTCAATTATGGCCCAATGGATTTGCGAAAACAAAAATCAGACCCTAATTCAGAATGAAAGCTCCCTTGTTTCGTTCAGCGAAGCTGAAGGACTGGTTCCAGAAAAGTAAAGTTTTCTCATTTTCAGAGAAAGGATTAAAGATGCTGTTGTGATTTTGCTGCAAGTAAGTTTTTCACTTGCCTATGCATTTTTGTACTTGTGACTATAACAATAAACTCGATTTTGACTCTGAAGACAACATATTGGTACAGAGGAAAGGGCTTTACTGTCAAAACTGATCTGACTTCACCTCATGCTGCTCCTGACATGCTCTGCTACAGTGGATCTTGTTATGGCCCTACCTATAATTAACCTTGCCCACAATTGCTTTCAAGAACAAGTCCCTTGTTGGAAAATAAATTTGCAACCTTCTGTGAAGTAGGTATATAATTAGAATCACAGAGTCATGGAATAATATGGAACAGAAATAGGCTCTTTGGCCCACAATATCCAAGCTGTCTTTATTTTTGACAGACACTTACTATGAAATTACTTGCTGAGAATTAATTTTGGTATTAGGAAAAAGCTCTGAGACTTTTGAGGAGCTTCATGGATTTTAAAGCCCTACTCACAGTTAGCAATCCTATATTCAGGCTGCTGATAGGTATGACTCTGCCTCCAGAATTCCCTCATAAATTCACTTTGACTTTCATTTATACTACTTTGCCAAAGTCCTTGAAGTTCAGAACTTATTTTCACTTTTAGCATTTTGCCACATAAAGTTATTGAACTGGCTCCAGATCTATTTCACACCTTATTACATAATCTGAGTAAATTCCAGAGACAAAGATGTCTGTCATTGAGAATTCACCCATTAATACACAGTGAAATGCAATCAGTAATGCTTAAAGGGGAATTGATCCTTTCAAGTAAAAGCAAAATTGAAAGGAAGAGCACCTGGTTAAGGAAGTAATATGATTCTTCTGTTTTTTGGTATAATGTTGTTGGAGTAACTATGTCAGAAGTGGTGGCTCTAGTCTCCTGCAGATGTTCAGTGAGTAATGACATGATTGGTGTGGGATGTATGGCAGGAGGTGGACAGGGATACAAATGGATTCACTTGACAGATGTGGATTTAACAGTGGAAAAGGCTTAATGAATTTACCAGGTGGCAGTCTTGGGTATAAATCAGGAGATTGTGGGTTTAAGCTGCAGTCCAGAGGCTTTGCCTCATAATCTAGTTTGACAACCTTTTGTTGCACCCAGGGAGTGTTGTGGTGTCAGATATTCCATGTGGATAAGAATAGAGGTCCCGTTTGTTCTCTCAGGTGGATGACAAAGATCTGTGGCACTCTTTGAAGAACAGCTGGTGAAGTCTACTAATGGCTTGTCCAATCATTAGTATTGCAACTGGAATGATGGAGGAAGTTTTTGGATTAGCCGTACTGTTTATGCTTGTAAATTTGAAAGTACAGGATTTAACACCAACTCCAGACAACTAGTGATTCTCTCTGAAACAAGGATTGACATTCAGTGGGTATGGGTGACTCTTGCTTATCTGATGGGTAGGACCTGACTTCAGCTGTACCATCTTGACCTCTGCATCAGCAGCCTTCACTAGTTGACTGGCAATGACGAGGCCACTGGCAGAGCAGCAGATGTGGGAGCAGGCATCATGTTGCCCTGGTTTGTGATTCCACACTTCTGAGATGTGCCTCAACAATCCTACCATCTGTTGGCATCCATAACCATGATGGCAGCTGACTAAACTTCCATTCAAACAGTCCATTCTTTGACAAAAGCTTAATGGTTTCAATATACAAAGAGGTGCTGGGCCAGGAAAATGAAATGCTTTGGGTCTATCAGTCCTGTTGCATATTTTTCCTCCACAGCCACACTCATTTCTTTTTTTCACTTTGTACTTGTTGTTTTTTCTTCTTCTAATTGTGTTATTTCTTGTAAAAAATTGTGTATATTTCATGTTTCATAAGTGAATACTGCTTATCTGATGCAATGTACCTGTGATGCTGCTGCAAGTAAGTTTTTCACTGCATCTCTACATACATGTAATTGTGCATATGGCAATAAACTCGACTTTAGCCCTGGCTTTTGAAACAGAGTTTGTTGTAGAATGAGCTGGGTCATCAATCCTCAGGTTCCACTTCAAGGGAGATCTACTGCAGACTGGCCCTTCAATGTCTTCATCTGAATTCTCTCAGGAGGACACATCTAACGTGTAAGCTGGCTGCTGTACTATCCTATTCCCCCTTCCACCATCACCCCCCACTCCACGGCTACCCCACTCCTGCTTACTTGTGGCTGGCGACTTACCACACATATAGATGCCTCCTCAATCCTAACCACTGTGTTAGACACAGAGACTGTCGCTTTTGGTGAAAGTAAGATGACTAACAATGTTTTCTACCTTCACTGACTTTCTCCTTATTCTCCAGCGACTGAAAGGTTCCAGATTTTCGGTATCTGAAAGTGAAAGATAGAATTGAGTTGTGGAATGAGGAGCAGGGAGGTGAGAGGTGCCTGCCTACACCTGCTGCATCTCCTTACTCAGCAGGGCTTAAGGGATGAGGGAGAAGTGCGCTGAAGAACTTGGACACCGCACTTTGACATAAGTACCAATTGACCTCTTGTGAGCTCCACTTACAAATGGGATGCGACAGAACTTGCAATCATTATGCTAGTGATTGCACCTTCTCAACAGCAGTGCTGATCTTTGCAAACCCTCATGATGTCCTGCTATGCACTGGAAAGTGAGGGAGAAATTTGCCTTTGGTTGCTCATGCTGAACATGTGCAAGAGTATTGGCTGCAGTTTGTATTCAGCTTCCCACTTTTAGTTACATTGACGTCAAGGGCATACTTCTCCCCTGATGTGCTGTTTCTAACCTACCTCTGCCAGATGCACACCACCACCACACTAACAAGTAAGTTGTCAGGACACAGAGTGGGCCTAAGTTCATACTAGGCTAGATTGTACTGAATGAATTCATCACTATTTGATAAGATAAGAGATAATATATCTTTATTAGTCACATGTACATCAAAACACAGAGGGAAATACATTTTTTTGCACAGAATGCTCTGGGGGCAGCTTGCAAGTGTCGCCACACTTCCGGCTCCAACATAGCATGCCCATAGCTCCTAACCTGTACGTCTTTGGAATGTGGGAGGAAACTGGAGCACCCGGAGGAAACCCAGGCAGACATGGGGAGGACGTACAAACTCCTCACAGACAGTGGCCGGAATCAAACTCGGGTCGCTGGCACTGTAATAGCATTATGCTAACCACTACACTACTGTGCCTGCTCTGGCATTTCATCATGGATGATTTGTTTTTCCCTCTCAACCCCATTCTCCTGCCTTCTCCCCATAACGTCTCAATCAGGTCTTGAAGGCTGGTATGGAGGGCTGACTGAGTTGAACCTCTACATCTCAGAGTCCACCAGCAAGGAAAGGCAGACCATAAGAAGCCACTGGCTCCAGTGATGGACCTGGACACACTGTTCCCTTAATTCCTTGTGGTAGCTCCCCCTCTCTCAAAGAACTTAGAAGTGTGATAAGCTGAAGGTCTGTAAATCAAAATTTTGATGTGCGTGGGGGATATCACTGCCATTTCTCTATAGCAATGCCAGCCAGAGGTTAGTACAATCTGGTCCACTTGCTTTTTCAGCTCTATTATTAGCTTCCTCAGGCAGTTGACGTGATTCTATTCTAAACCATTCTTTCTTTAATAAAATGCAAGGACCAGTTAACACAAAGTTAAATAATGCAATATTCGCACTTCTGTTGCTTTGCTCATGGTGAGTCTTCAGTGAGGATTGGCTGTACCCTTGTTTAAAAGCATGGCTTACACAGGCCCACTGCTAGTGGAGCAAAGTGAAGAAAAGAGATATCTGTGACTTAGGGCTTAAACTTGAGTCTCCAGATCCCAAGCATTTTTTATAGACTCTGGGTGGTGGTGCACAGTGTATATTAGCACTTGAAAATTGCTTCGACTGGTGTAAGCCTGAGTTATATATTTTAATAGGGTTGCTTCATGTTTTAAGCTGGAGCTTTAACAGTCACTTTCAAGACCTGATTGAGGTGGGGAAAAGGCAGGAGAACGGGGTTGAGAGGGAAAAATAAATCAGCCATGATGGAATGGCAGAGCAGACTCGATGGGCTGAATGGCCTAAAACTGCTCCTATGTCTAATGGTCAGGCCAGGCAGACATCCGACCTGTTTGTTTTAGAAAACTTGGCTGTTGTTTTTCAGCATGAGTGAGCAGTAAGTAGATGAAACTCAACTCCATTGTGCCTTATAAACTGTGGGCATTGAAATGAGGAACTACCAACTTACAGACCTAATAATTATTTGCTCCTTCTCTCCACTTGTTTCAACATAGCAAGCACAATAACGTTCGCCATTTCTGCCTTCTCGTAAAAAAGATGTCAGAAAGTGCTTGAGCAAAATATCCAGCAGTGTATTTATTTGCATTCAAAGGGTAATGTACATTTAGAACAGCATCTCCATCAATACCATTTCCTGAAAAGAAAATAGCCTGCTATTTCCTCTTTCTCCCCAGCAGACAGGAGCTGAATATTAAAATCTATACAAGCAGATTTACTTCTAACATCTTTCTGTTATTTACTCAGAAAATTGTGTTTGAGTCTACTTGTTCCCAAAATAGTTATTTCATGAAACACTTAAAGCATTATGCAGCCACTGTCGTCAATATCACTCCATTAGACTTTATAGGCCAATGAATGCTAGAAATATTCATGGTAGACAGTACAAGTAAATAATGAATTCTATTAAATAATTAAAATCAACCTACTTTGAATTGTGATCCTAAAAAAGACAAGAAGGTCAGGCAGACCATCTGGAATGATAATAGGATTTGTGAGTGATTACTGTGGTCTGTTAGGATCTGTCAGCTGCACAGATTTCCTGCAGCAAGAGATAAAGTTAATGTTTCCCTCTGGCAGATGGAAAGTAAATCAATGCATTAAAGAAACTAATGCACCAGATTTTAGTTCTGTAGCTGCATTATTTACGTAATGGGTGGAGGGGGATGGGACAGTGGGTGTGGGGTGTTAATGGGGTGATGGAGGGATGACAATTGAAGAATAGAGATACTTGAAATGGCTACCTTTGCATTGGCGTAAGTGTTAGAAAAATGACTACTGAAAGAATCATCACCCTGGAAACATTAGCCCCATTGTGGCATAAATATTTGTGGGGGTGACCTGATGGAGCTAAAGTGTTTAAGAACGGGCTGATTTTCATTTATCCTATTTTCATCTGATTGCAATGGAAACAGAAATCAGATGCGTTTTGTTAGGGGTGGGTGATTGCAGCCCAGTTTGAAAATAACTTCCATTATTTACTCATTTATGATGCCATTGTAAAGCCCTTCAGAGTGAGTCTTATTTTCAAGGTTGTGATAATTCTGCGAGAGGATCCTAATCATGGAAGCTTGCTGCAATATATCAATTTTGCTTGCAGATTGTGATTAACATCTAAAATATAAAAGGATATAATTTATTAAGAATATTAATATTTTGAAAATAATAATATTTATTTTATGAACATTGTTTATTATTGATGACATCATACATTATAAACAAAATAGCTAATGGCAGTTCCAGTAGGAATGCTAATGTAAGAGGAATTCAAAGGGAATGTCATTGTGACAAAGTAAATAAACATTGCAAAATGAGAGTATAGGTTAATTTATATCTACAATAATAAATGTTGAAGAATTCCAGGAATAAAATTATCCCCCCCAGAAATGAAGGCTTAGATATCGTTGTCGTCACGGAGACATGAAAGTAATGACCTTTTTTTTTGAATGGTGCATGACTGAGAAACGTTGGTTTTCAGAGGAACCTGAGTATTCTTGTGCACAAATCACAGAAAGTCCACAAAGTGAATAGGAAAGCAAACAGTATATTAGTCTTTATTACAAAGGAATCAATGTATAATTGTAAAGAAGTCTGATTGCAGTTATAAGGATCTTACAGAAACTACACCTGCAGAACTGCTTGCTTGTTTGGTCTCTCTAATCACAAAGCCTGGACTCAGGCACAATCCTAGATGAGAATTTCCTTACAGAAGCCATCCTGATCCTCATCATCAAGAGCCAAAGGAACACAGAATATTCATAAAATAGCCAGGCATTCGGATACTTTCAAGAGCATTCAATGTTTATTAAAATTAAACTAATAATATTCGAACCAGAATTACTAAATATTTAGAAATAAAAGTATTAAACCACAAACACTAAAAAATAATGGAAATACCTTTATACATTAACATGATTGTACATTGCTAGATCCTTACCTTCCCCCTTCACAGCCATTCCTCTCCATTGAAGTGAAGGGTGTCACTGTTCCTACTGTAAATCTAAACTGTCACAAGTTCAACAAGTAGATTCATTACCAGAAGTAAGGAATCTATCATAAAGTTTGGGACTTCAGCATTCAAAGGGGATTCCTAAATTCCTGACCTCAATGGGAAAGGGAGTGAGGGAATGCTGGAACATAGAATTTGAGACAATTCTTAGGAAAATCTGAGCCAGTAAAGAGAAACTGGTATTGAGATAGGGTTTAGAAAAGCATACAAGTCCAAAGAACCCTCGTTTAACCCACTCTAATACAAGTATATCCTTCCTCAGGTAGCGAGACCAAAAATAGTAAACTGTTCTCCAGGAATAGTCTCTGTAAACACTCATAACATCAATAAGACTTCTTTACTCTTATATTCTGATTCTTTTGTAATAAACATGAATGTAGAATTTGCTTTCCTACTTGCTTTCTAGACATGCAACCGTCTTTCAATGATTTGTGTGCAAGAACCCTATGAAAACTAATATTTTTCAGTCCTGCACCATTTAAAAAAGTATCCCACTGTTCTACTTTTTCTTCCTAAGATGAAAACTTAATATTTTTCCACATTATATCCCACTCCCTTATTTTTGCCCACATCACTAAACTCAATATTCTTTGCAGCCTCTTTATGTCCTCCTGAAAGTTTACTTTCCTACCTAACGTTGCATTAAAAGCAAACTTTTATACGTTACACTTGGG
>JAUZTB010000064.1:39287096-39297405 GCA_034780895.1 Rhynchobatus australiae
CCAGTGCTTTAACATCAGGCCGATATATAACATTGTACTTTTCTCCCATACTTTTGGATTGAGTTATCTTTGTTACAGTTTTTATCTTTTGAGTCCAGCACGTAATGGAACGTATCACCTCAGGTCTTCCAGGAGTAGCAAGATCCATATTTGTGCCAGAGGTCTTTCAGCCAACAATATTGTTTTTTTTCCCCAAGAGAGGCCATTAACATTCCAAGAGGATCTGGAAAATGCATTAGGCTGGCTTTGGTGGATTTTCCACAGCTGTCATAGCACCCAGTACATATGTGCACATTGCACTTGACGATGACAACTCAAGCTGTGCATTATTGACAGTGGCACACGCTCTTCAACCACAGCTTACGACATTTCTGGTTTATGCAGCAGTTCCCAGAAACCCAAATGTGAACGAGTGGGGATGCTGGGAAATCACACAGGTTTTAAACACAATACTTCCTTTATTTGTAAACTCTCCCTGTGGTCAACTGGTCTGAAAACAGAGTCTCTGCAAACTATTTCATGCTTCTGTCTCTATCACACATTATGAACACAGTGGCTACTGAACAAACTGTTGTAATACTGCTACTTAAATCAAGTAACAGAACATTGAACCATAATTATCTTTAGGTTAATGTAAGCAAACAAGATTAAACCACTCCAGGATGCCCATTTAAAATTTAGATTCTTCACACCTCTTTGGTATGAAAAGTCTGTCTGCATGTTGCAAAGCAAATTATTTCTGCACAGGTTTTGAAATTTAATGCACTCATATATTCAGCTGCTATTCTGCTGATATGTTGAAATGATAGACAACTACCATCTGGCTCTAATTGCTAAAAATACATTACTTCACAACATTCTGCTTTTGACCTGGAGGTAGATTTGAACCTATTTGCCAGGTGCTCATTGGGGAGCAGCCCAGGTTCCTCAGCTGTTGAAAATCTGTGAAGGAATCAATTTTCCAATTGTAACCTTGGAGAAGACGGTGAGGATAACCATCCAAACTCATGAGATTCTGCTCCAATTTTGCTCACCAGGATCCAGGTTACCACTTATCTGGGTTTTAACTGATTTTTTTACTGGGATGAGTCAGAAGCCACTGAGGCCTTGTGGCTTCCTGAGGCAGGACAGTCCCAAAGGGGTACACTTATTTACTTTCTTTGTGGAGTCAAGTGGAAAATGAGTGCTCCTCGGTGCCACTAAGAATGCTTTGGCTGTCCTTGCCACAGACTTCTGGCTTCCTACTTGTGAGGTTTCTATGATTGGTCTCAGTGGGACCCGTGTAACATTACCTGTTAATGCCTGTGCACTGTGGTTTTTCTATCGTTTTTGCTGACTTACTCCCAATTCAACATGTCTAGTACCACTTGAATGTTGTCTGGGAGTTAAAATACTTCAAGATTATTCAACATATGCTGGAGTTAAAGAGTTAAAATTCTCATTTCTGAAGCAGTGAGCAAGTGTGCAGCTTCTTCTGGTATTCTCCTGATTAGCTTTTGTCTGGTGTTAAAACTTGGTGTTATTTCAACCTAATATTAACCTTGCCTCATGAGTAACATTCTTAAGTCTGCAGAGAAAAAAAAAAGGTACATGGCATTGACTTAGTCTTGGCTGACATTTAAGTCCAGGATTAGGAGTTAAAATTATTTTCTTTTGAGTGAAATGTTAAACAGAGCCTATGACTATTCAGGGGACAGAAGTTCACTTAAGAGAATTTGAAGAAAAATAGGGGATTATCTTGGTGGCTTGGCTGACATTTATTTGTTTAATGATGCCATATCTCATAACTCTTTGTCAGATTATTTTTGTGCATAATCTAGTTTATTCATTTACCAGAACTACAACTGTGACCCCAGTCCAGAAGTATTTAGTTGTTGGAAGCATGTTGGAAAGTTTTGATAGAATGAAGCAAGGATGAAGAACTGATAGCAAGTTTGATCTGTCCAGTGCTCTTCCCTAGGGAAGTGCTTAGGGATCGAGGATGGCTTGGTTCCACACTAGTTTTATTGGTTCTGATGCTGTCATGGGATCCACAGACTCTTTCATGGGTAGAGCAGGAGGTGCATGGCAGGGTGGGTGGGTGGGTAGGCAGTCAGTCCGCTCCTTCTGATGGTTATACTCTGCTTATGAGTGCTCCTGACCCTTAATGAATTCTCTACTTTGAGTGGTTATAGGTGTGAGAAAACCTTTGAATTTTTTTCACCTTCCATATGGTAATCTCATCTCATGACAAAACTCAGAAGAGAGTGTTTGTTTCAAAAGTATGGTGCCGGACACGTGAACCGTATTGTCTTCCCACTGGAACTGACTGAATGTAATTAAGACTTCAATGTAGAGCATATTGGCTTGGCAGAACACTGACAATAGTTTGCTTATGTTTTTAATGGATTTGGAGCATTCTATAGAGATAGTTTGGTGTATCTACTCAATTCTTTGAAGTGTCTGCTATAGGTAGTTCCAGCATATATGAGGCTGGGATTTTTCCTGCTTGACCATGAACTTGGTGCCAAGTCTGAGATCTTGATCTTCAAATGCCCTTTTCCTCAGTTGACCAAAGGCTGTGCTGGTGCACTGAAGGTGATGATGGATTTCACCACTGATGTCTGCCTTTGCAATGGGGTAGTTCCCAAGAAATAGTGAGTGTTCTAGATCTATGGGATCTTGTTGTGGATCTTTATTGTTGGAGGATGAGGGTGTACAACAGGGGCAGGTTGGTGGAGGACTTTTGTTTTGCAGACATTGAGGGCCATCCTCCTGGATGCTCCAGTGAATGAGTCAATGATGACTTGGAGATCAGCCTCTGAAAGAACATGTATGTATGTAAGAATCATCTATGTACAGCTGCTCAGCTACTGAGGTCAGGGTGATATTGTTTCTGGAGTGGGGTTGATGTAGGTTGAATAGGTTCCCATTAGTCAGTCCTGTCCAATCTACAGAATAAGAGCTAACAATCGAAATAGAAAATCTGTAAATCGATTTTCAACAGCAAGACAGTTCAGAACTAAATTACAAAAAAAATTACTAAATTACAAAAGCCTCTTTTGACTCATTATGATAGCCACAGTATCTCAACCTGGACAGATAACAACATAACATATGAACAAAAAAACCGCATAGTTTAGTTGGTTTAACTTTATTGCCAGTACATGCAAAATTCCTTTTGAAACATAAGTGTTTATTAGTTCAAGGACAAGTTAATCATGTGAGAAATGTCATGGAGGATCTGGCAATTGGCAGGTTTTAGCTGCCAATGATTGAATTTCATTCCTACTGCTCCAAAATTCTTGAGCAGTTGTTTGATCCATGCTCATTTACTTACAAATGGAATACAATCAAATGAAGCTTTGTTATTTTGTGGTTACTACAGCATATTTTGAATAATCTTGAGGTATTTGCTTGATCCTCCAGGGAGAGAGGAATGAAAGTCCCATAACCACAGAGGTTATTTGTTTGCAGTGGTGACAGAGACTAGTGTTCACACAGATATTGCTATTGTGACCTTGACCTATTCTCACCAGTCTATCTATTTTTAATGCTGGTTCTGGATATTTGGATGCTTGGTGAAATTTCACATTGTGATCGTATACCGCACAAAACTGAAAAAGAAACTCAGTGCATTGACAAAGTTATAAAGTAAAATGAGTATATCATATTGCTGCAATTTCTGGATCAGAATGCATGTTCTTGATTACCTTTGCAAAGCTCGGCCAAGCTGCAAGGGGCTGAGGCAGTTGTCCTCAGCCAACTGAACAAACAATCTGGGGTAGCTGGCTGAAGGGCACGGATAAGCTTGCTGCCTGAGAGACTGCAATGGGATGTGAATTAGTGCCCTTGTGATGGGAGTTTGGGTGGATGGGTCTATCACTGGCCTAAACCTGCACACTGGACAACATCTCGAGAGACTGGTAGACAACAGTGCAGCCATCTACTGGCACTCAGACTGTTCCACCTTTGTTTCAACGTGCCGACCCAGAGCCAAGCTAGCTGACAAATCCCTGACCATGGTGCCTGGTCCTTGCAGTTTTCACTCTTGTTGTTGGAGTCAGTTCTCTGCTACTTCAGGACCATGCTTATGATGAAGAGGTGTGCAAGTACAGGAGCATGTTTTTGCTCTTGCAGAAAGGAAATGGGTTTTCTCCCTCTCCTCGCAGACTTTCTCTTTCATAGCAGCCGTAGTTGCTGTCCTACTGCCAAGGATGAGAAAGAAGCAGCAGAGAACAGGTAGGGAGCCTTTTGAGCTAATGTCCTTCTCTGAATCTCCCACTACCAAGTGTTGGCAACTAAGGGGTTGCACTGAGCCAGATGTCACTGGACGTCACACTAGCCCCATTTTAAAATTTTGTCCTGTGTGAACTGCCTTATTGCTGTTTCACACATACTTTTTATCAACTTCATGGTATTTTGAGAATGCTAGAGATAAAAGCAGCAATATTTTAAAGCACTCGAATGAATGAAATCCATATTTCTAATGGTACTTTCATTGCAAAAATATGCCTTGATATTTAAGGAATTTTAGTAGTTTTCTTGGACAAATTCTATGGTTGTGCCCATAGTTTTAAGGGAAGTATGAATTACAAGGAGGAAGTAGAGAGGTAGAAGGCAAATATTATTCGGGAGGTATAAATTAAGGCAAGAACTTATAAGGTTGTTTTCTATGTCATACCAGCAGAGGAATCCTTAATTCTTGATGAGAAATTCCTTGAATATCCAACTGATATATAATATCTAGCATAAGTAATGGGAAAAATGCTGGAATCTATTATAAATATTATAGTAATTTAACACTTGGAAAGCATGAACAGGATAAGACAAAGTCAACAAGGGTCCACGAAAGGAAATCATGCTTGGAGATATTAGGGAATGCAACTAGCAAAAAGGATAAGGGAGAACAGTGGACATAATGCATTTGGATATTCATAATGCTTTTGATAAGGTCGTACATTAGAGGTTAGTGTATAGAATTAAGGCTCGTGGGCTTAGGGATATTATACTGGCCTGGATTGTGAATTGGTTGACAGATAAGAAACAGAGAAGGAATAAGCAAAGACAGACACAAGAGACTGCAGATGCTGGAAATCTGGAGCAACACATAAAATGAAGGAATTCAGCAGATCAGGCAACATCTATGGAGGGAAATGAATGGTCGATGTTTTGGGCTGAGACTGTTCATCAGACTGGAAGCAAAGGACTAGGAATAAACAAAGTCCTTTCTGGGTGGCAGGAAGCAACTTGTGGGGTGGGGCAGGGATCAGATCTTGGACCCCAGCTATTGCCAATATATATGGACTAAGGCACAATAGTTTGCATGAAGGAACTAAATGTAACATATCTAAGATGACACAAAGCAAACTATTGGGATAATATGAGCTGTGAGGAGGATGCAAAGAGGTCCCAATGTGACTGAGGCAAATTAGGTGAATGGGCAAATACATGGCAGGTGCAGTTTAACATGGGTAAATGTGAAGTTGTCCATTTTGGTTCAAAAAGTCTGATAATTATCTGAATAATGATAGATTGGGAAAGGGAAGATGCAACAAAACCTGGGTGTCCTTGTATACAAATCACTAAAAGTAACATGCAGTTAGGAAGGCAAATTGTACATTGGTCTTCATTGACAGAGGATTTGAGTACAAGAGCATGCATATCTTGCCATAGCTACATAGGGTTCTGATGACTGAAAATAAAAAAAAATGACAGATGCTGGAAATCTAAAACAAAACGAGAAATTGTGAAAGATACTCAGCAGGTCCAGCCACATCTGTGAGAAGAGTAACAGTGCCAACACTTCAGGTCAGAGGGTCTCCCACCTGATACATTGACTCTGTTTCTCTTTCCACAGGGCTTTAATGAGACCCCATCTAGAGTTTCGTGTGTTGTTTTGGTCTTGTTATCAGAGGAAAGATGTTCTTGCCATGAAGGGAGTGCAACAAAATTATCCCAAACTGATTTCTATGATGGCAGGACTGATGCATAAGAAGAGATTGGAACGGTTCAGTCTTTATTCACTGCAGTTCAGAATAATGAGAGAGAATCTCAATGAAACTTACAAAATTCTAATGGGACTAGAGAAACTAGAAGCAGAGAGAATGTCCCCAATGGCAGAGAATCCAGAATCAGAGGTCACAGCCCTGGGATACAGATTATGCCATTTAGAAGCAAGTTCAGGAGAATTTTCTTCACCAATTGGGTTGTGAACTGTAGAACTATTTAATGCAGAAGGTAGTGGAGGCTAAATTACTAAAAATATTTGAAGGAAGTTCTTAATGCTGAGGGGATCCAGGGGTATGGAGACAAGGCAGGAACAAGGTACTGCAATGAATGCCCAGCCGTGATCATTTGAATGGTGGGGAAGGCTTGAAGGGCTGAATAGTCTACTCCTGGTCCTATTTTCTATGTTACTATTATCCAGGGGAGTCAACTGTTCACATTATGGGAAGGCTCACAAAGTTTCAGGTGCCACTGGGCAATCTAGATTCCACCAACTTCTTCATTTAAACAGTATTTCAATGTCACTGTGTAAGTGGTTTAGTTTGCATTTGTATCAGTTATAATTCCTATAAAATAATACTAAACTATATAAATATGTATATCATCTCCTCCTGATGAAGAAAGCCAAGAAATAGTTTAGTAGTTTATAGTGCATTATATAAGATATTTATTAGTCACATGTACAACAAAACACAGTGAAATGTGTTTTTTTGCCTTACTGAGAATGTGCTGGGGGCAGCCTGTAAGTGTTGCCACTCTTCCGGCACTAACATAGAGTGCCCACAGGTCCTAACCCATACGTCTTTGGAACGTGGGAGGGAACCGGAGCACCCAGAGGAAACCCATGCAGACACAGGGAGAGAACGTACAATCTCCTTACAGTCAGTGGTGGGAATTGAACCCAGGTTACTGGCGCTGTAATAGCATTATGCTAACCACTACTGCTGAACAGGAAGGTGTTTCATTATGTAGAATCTGGATCCATCCATCTTATTGATGAAAATTTGCACTTTGCCACATGATCAAAACAGGGTGAACCTTGATGACTGTAACATTTGTCCCAGTGATGGATAACATCACAGTATGGTTGTGGTGCAGTGCAGCCCAATCTGAAGCATGAACTCTCTTTAAGTATAAATAAGGAGGAGGCATTTAAACAGTGATAAATGGATGTAGTTTAAATGAAATATTTTGCTTAAAGCACCAAAATCTTAAATATGATATTTAAACAGCATAGACACACATTTGAAATCAATATTTTGATATGTTGATGTAACCCTATTTTGGCAAACCTGGTAATATCTAAAAGAAGCTGATCATGTGTGGATTTATTCTAATTTACTTGGGAGTCAAATATAATTGAGAATGCCCAGGATATACTTTGCCTCATGATGTAACCACAATGTTTGAACACTTCAATCTGACTACTAACCTTGGGGTGTATTTACAATTGTTCAGATCCTCTATCTTATGCATAGTTAAATTTAAAAATCATTATGGGATTTTCATGTAGCACCAATTCAGAAGCCTGATCTGGGGAATGTGTTAATTTGCCACTATGACATTGAAGGAATTTAAATTTGGTTAATTGAATAAAACTGGAATAAAAATTATTGTATCAGTAAAATGAATTGTGTAACTTGCAAAACTGTCATATGTCTTTAAAAAAAAGTCCCTTGCACTTAATGTTGTTTAGGGAGGGTAATATATCATTCTTACCTTGACTAGTCTTCCTGGATTTCACATCAGCACCACTTATTTTACTCTGCCCATTTCTCCCCTATTATCTTTCCCCTCCCACTTCTGTGATCCTCTCACCTCTCCACCATTTATCCCATCATGATTTCCTCTCCACATACATAAATTTCCCTCTGAAATGGCTGAACAAACCATTCAGTTCAAGGGGAATTAAGGATGCACAATAAATGCTGGAACTATTAGCGCCCTGTAAATAACTTCCAAACAAAGGATGCAGGTGAAAATATAAATTGAAAGATAATCAGGTGTTTTAACTTTTGCTAATGCAATACCCACAGAAAAGGGCAATTAAAATTACAGGAAGAAAGAAAATGCAACCCTTTGAGCTTGAATTTAAAGATTATTTGGGCCTTGGAGGAAAGAGGATGTGAGGAGATCCAAGCTGTTCTACAGCTGTCACAATTTGTTTTCACAGTTAGTTTGGTTCCCAAATAGTGCAGACTTTATTTACTGGAGCGATGTAGCCTCCCTCAGTGTTAATTAATGCTTCCAGGGATTCTAAGCCAATAACCTTCCACAAGGAAAATTCCTGTTTTATCTTCTCATTCCAGAATGACACATCCACACCCCTGCACTCATCTGCTTCCCATTCCTTTGCCACTCACATTTCTCACTCCCCCCCCCCACAAACTTCTTATCTGACCCCTGATTTTCTTAATCGCCTTCAATTTCCATCTCTGACTCTCCAATAATCTCCAATGAAGCATCAGCCTTCCCAGATCTCACCACCCCTCTGTATCTTCCCCACAAACCCCAACTCAATCATTCCAATCCTGTCCACATGCCATACAACCTTCCTCTCTGATAATCACCCACCCCACAATTTTCTATCCAATCTTCTCCACATAGCCCTATCTTGTTCCACTATCCCTCTCTCCCCACTGATCATATCCCTACCCAGAAGCTCTTCCCTACCATGGGGTAGAACATCAAGGCCTGGCACTCATTTGCCATGGACTTGCTGTGGATTGTCCCTTCAACACCTGTAAACACTTAAATATTTAATTTTTCTAGTGGAACTTCATTAAACTGTTTCCAAGGCAAGCATGATCAGGAGAATGTGAGTGCACAGATAACAACAGACTTGTATCCTGTTTTCTCCTTGCAATAAGAGGCAATTCATAATTTCTTACCATTTATAGTCAATTTTTCTGTTCTCAAAGTGAAGTGAATAACCTCATATTTCCTTACATTTTGTTCCACCTGCCTCCTTATCAACCCCCCATTAACCCATTAATATTCTGATGCATTCTCCTTACGTCCTTCTCATAGGTTACATTTCTACTTAGCTTTCTATTGTCAAAAAAAACTTGCATTATACAAAGTTCCTTCACCTATGCCATCTGATTTCAGATTTACAACTTCTGCACCTTTTGCTTCCTTAACTTAGTTTGGTTCATAATTACAAATGTCAGGTACAAAGAGGTGGAGAATCGCATCAGTTCATACTGATGAATTGTTTATTAACATCATTTAATGTTCTTGGCACAATTACTGAAGACTTCAAATTAAAACAAAAGAAATCTTTCAATTTTTATTTTTTTCTTGCTTCCCCTTCTATTACAACCAGCACCATTTGGTTTTCCGTGTCATTCTGAACGTGGTTCAAATGGTTTAAGAATCCCAAAATTGGCTTTGGGTGATTTAATCAAGTTCATAATAATGTAAAATTTATGTCATGTAAATCTATTTGATTAATTTCCTGTTAGAAAAAGATCATTGTCTAGAAACACATTACTGCTAAGTACCCTCTATGGTAACCTCAGCACATTTTGCTCTGCCTCTGAAATTCATTGCATTAACTTTGATGGAATGAATTTCAGAGAAAGGGTACTGTGCATTGACACTATATAGAGTGTTTTGTGCTAAAGATAAGTTCCTGATAACCTTCCTTATAAAACTGTTTTTGCTCTTTGGTAGAAAACAACATACTATGGTGTGCATGTTGCACCAGCATCATTTTGATCTATTAATGCTTGAAATTAATTATTAAAGTACCAGGAACTCACTGGGAATTTTGCAATCTCTGTTTGGCTGGCAGGGTTTTTTTTGCTATGGTAAGCTTCCATTAACAAAGGTATGTCCCAGTTGCCAATTGGAGGCTCAGATATAAACCACCCAATAAGGGGTGTCAACAACTCGTATTTCCAGAGCTTAGACAAGAGCTTCATTCGTCATAAATATACAAACATGAATACAATTATGTACTTAGGTGTGAAAATAACATTAAACATATCTACAACTTGAATACACAGGTTGCCACAGGTTGGACCATGGTTTTCATTTTCAATTCTTTCCAAACAATTTGGAACTAAAGTCATTTAATTGGAAACTACTTGGCACAACAGCTGTTTTGTTTTGTTCAGCTACTGGCCATTGAGGCCAATGAAGTTTAACAATTGTGTGATGAATGTACATTAAATGCCTAAATGGAATCTTCTGGGACTTCAAAGAATAGTTTTGGAGATGCAGAATCAGTGTCTGTAAAAGATTACTGTTGTACTTCAACTTCAGACATTGCCAGGAGCCCATTCTGGAATATTGGTAAAAGTGCATAATGCAG
>JAUZTB010000064.1:39526053-39538936 GCA_034780895.1 Rhynchobatus australiae
TGCAGCCTAATGGCATGAACATTGAATTTTCTCACTAAGTAATCCCCACAACCTCTCCCCCCAACCATGCCTCTTCTTTTCTTCCACTTCCTTTTACCCTCCTTTTTTCCTCCTTACCTTTAACTCATCCCCCAGTGGATCTTCTCTCCCCTCCTCCCTCACACCTGCCTATCACTATCTCTTACCTGCATCTACCTATCACCACCTTGTGCCCACCTCACTTCCCCTCTTTTGTCCATCTATCACTTCTCTGCTTTTCCCTCCCATATATTCGGCTTCCTCTTTTCTTACGATCAGTTCTAAAGAAAGGTTCTGACCCAAAATGTTGACCGCCTGCTTTTCTCCACAGATGCTGCCTGGCCTGCTGAGTTCCTCCAGCATCATAGTGTTGTTCATTCAGTTCTGGTGCTTTCTAGTCGAGAAGCCAAGAGTCTATTCACAGGAGTACATGATACAGCTCTGATCACCCCGTTACAGGAACGATGTGATTACACAGAAAAGGGTGCAGAGGAGATGTACAGACATGTTGGCATGACTGGAAATCTTTACCTGTAAGGAAAGACTGGATAGGCTGGGATTGTTTTCTTTTAGAGAGCAAGGAATGTCCAAGTGCAAATACAAAGAATTCTGCAGATGCAGGAAATTTGAAATAAAAACAAGAACTACTGGAAACACTCAGCAACATTGTGGGGCTGGAGGAGGTTAAAGCGTGGAAAGAGAGATAACATTTCTGGTGGGAACATGTCAGAACTTTTCTGAAGAATGGTCACTGATTCGAAATGTTAACTCTGTCTCTCTTTCCATGAAATCACTGATTCCTAATATTAAAAAGAACAGTGTATTTGGAACTCTTTGAAAGTACCTTACGGACTTCAAAGTGTAAGCAAATCTGTTTATAACTGTTGATATCAGAAGATATTTATTTTGTCAGTTACATTTACTAAAATAAGTATTACTCCAGCAGTCCTGAGGTCCCATTTTATAAATCTCCTTTCCTAACAATTGGATCAGTTTTTCTTTATTTTGCCAAGCTCAATTGCAACAGGTTGGAGTGCGATTTATCAAACCAATTTAATTATAATTCAAATAAGCCATTTCTATAACATTTTGCTCTCCTGCAACTTACCTTCACAATGTCATTAATTAGTGAATAGCGGAACACCCAGTCAAGATTAATATTTTCATTTTCAAGTATATCCTGCAAAGACAAAAATAGAAGCCATTTAAAATAAACTTATGCTTCTCTCTAATTTGTAATAAATCTGCAATGATCAACTTTTCTTTTGGTAACAATTCCATTAATGGTTATTTTCATAACAACAAATTAAAAATTTCTCAGTAACTCAATGCCATTTTTAGAACAAATTCACTGTCAGTTGGTCTGAGTGACATTACAATAGGTACAAATTTAAATCTGCAGTCTTTGGTTTAGGTTGGAAATCAGCAGCAACGTTGAAGGAACTGACCCCAGTTTGGGAAAGAGTTTTGAATAGGGTGGTTGGAGAGAGAGTGGTGGGTGCTGGTGATGCAACTATTTCACAGCGTGTTGCCAAATTATAATTAAGACCATTAACTATATTTAAGAAAGATAAATGGATTTTCCAATAATCATAAACAAAGTGCTATGAGAACACTGATTTGATTTTGTATTCAATATCTTTTTCCTTTTTTTAAAAAAAGAACCCTAGTTGCAGAACCACAAATAATGCATTTCTGGAGCTCGGATGGTTTAGAACTAAAGCACATTTGTGCAGCTGATCAGAAAAAGTCACCTGTTATTATGCTCTAAGATTCCATGGAACATTATAGATAACATTCATTTCGGATGCAGTGGAGCAGGCAAATTCAAGGGAGAAAGGTGTAGGAAGACCTCATTTACTGATGAGATCCTTCAAATTATGATGGATATTCTAAGTGAATGGAGAAGTGCCCTCTGCAGGTCAGAAGGACAACCCATCATAAACAGTGGCCAGCAGGCAGACAAGACGTTACATAGTTGTCAGCATTATCTGCTCGAACTTGCTAATTTTGTCATCTTTGATAAAGTGCCAATTTAAACAAGTAGAAATACTACCAGTCGTATAGCTGCACTTCACATGGATAAAACTACCAATTATTTTATATTGTAGTATGTGGTATAACTGACATTGGTAGAGAATGTCTCCTTGAAGGATTCCTATTGATAAATTTATTAACATAAATCAAACAGTATGCTTTTTAGTCAGTAATATAATTTTCAATGATAGTTTATATGGTACTACTCAATGCTGCAAGCTTTAGAAATCATTTTGCTTAAATAATCATGACATAAAAACTTGTATGAAATTAACTGCAGACCATGGAATAGAGAGGCCAACAAGAATTTAAATTTATGACTATATACTTATATAGATAAAACCAAAATACAGAAAAGAACAAACTTTAATTTTGCCCTTAACAGCCAATTTCTGATCTCTGTTAAAATAGTTTTCAAATAATACATTATTTTTTTGCAGAAGAAGATGGCTATTAAGTGGGTGAATGCCATTGTGCTGGGTGTGAAATGTACAAATACTTGTGAACGCTAAAGGCTACGAGGTTGTAAGGGAATGTGTGACAACAATCCCATCTGGTGCAATTACAATTGTTCTTTGTGTTAAACTTGTTGGTCATTATACACCCATTGCTGAGGGTACATCAAACTCATTCAAATTTTTGCATTGATTAACAAATACCATCTCATACTTCATGAACATTTGATCAAGTTTTATTTTATTGCTTTCATTATAAATTAATACTTTCCTCTTTGATGCTCACCTCTTCCAAACTACTTGGAGTTTTTATTCATGTGGAAATGCACTGAATATAATTTTTTAAACTGCCACAGGAATCTTCTGGCACCACCTTAAATGATCTTGCTTTCAGTGCCTCATCAGTGAGGCTGAAAGCACAAGTCTTTTACACACACTGTCACTCCTTTCAGTATCTTCCAATTTAGCTCTATTCAGCAACATTACTCGAACATGATGTCCACTCCAATTTAATGCTTCATTTACCATTAATAACAATTTTCAATCTTTCTCGTTTCTGAATTGCTTCCATTCCATTGCAGCCAGGAAGTAACATATCTTTTTAAGCACAGATATGATTTTACTTGTTCTATGCATTGTAACTTTTTGTTTAATTTTGCCATATATGCTTTCCCGAATGTTGGGCAGCTGCTGGGTTTCTGCTCCAATCCTCCCTCTCCTCCCTTTAAGCATTGATGTTTGTCATTTCTTTTGTACCTAAACTCAGAATAATTCCATGTTTCTCGCCTCACAAGACTATGACTTAGCCTTCTCCTGCTTCTTAATTTTTCTTAACAGCCTTGTTTGTAAAGAGTCCTACCTCATAAGAACATAGGGGCAAAGAAGCAGGAGTAGCCCATTCAGCCTTTTGCCACTTCCCCACATTATTTACATTTACACTGATTCTCTCAACATCCAAACATCATTCTTTGTCTTGAACATTCTCACTGACTGAGCCTCTACAGCCCTTTTGGGTAGAGAATTCTAAAGATTCACTACCCTTTGGGTGAAGAAATTTCTCTACATTTCAGTCCTGAATGGCTGACCCTTAGTTCTTAAGATGGTGACATCCAAACCAAGGAAAACGTTATTCCTCCATCTGCCTTGTCAAGCCCATTGAAATTTTATATATTATAGATCACCTCCTGTTCTTCTAAAATGAAGAAAGCAGAAGCCCGTGAAATCAGGTCAAAGCAGAATCACTCTCAAAAGAGATATCTGTACTGTATTTCAGAAATGATTCCTTCCTATTAATATTTCTCTCAGCTTGTCAAATTTACATTCACATAGGCTTAATTAATTCATTTCAATGATTTATCCCAACCTCTACAAGCATGAAAAAAGTATTTCCTCTTATTCTTCAAAGCCAATGTATAAAGTGAATAGATCAGTAATCTCCTTTTCTCATCAGATTCAAAAACAGTTAAATATAAGCAGAATGATTTAAATTTCTCATGATATCTTATACAAGCAATCTGAAGAAACTGAAGGATTTTCAGGCCTTTCAGCCCATCGAGTCTGTGCTGACCATCAAAAACCCATTTGCACCATTAATTCCTACATTAATCTTTTTTTTTCTCATCAGCTCCCCAGAGATTCTACCTATTCAACCAGCACACTTGGGGTAATTAACCAACCAGTCTGCATATCTTCGAAATGTGGGAGGAAACAAGAGCACCCAGTGGAAATGCATGCTACCATGGGGAGAATGTGCAAATTCCACTGGGGTCAGTGTCACTGGCGCTGCAAGGCTGCGGTTCAACTAGCTGCACCACTGTGCCGCCTTTGCAGTCACTTGCAATGATCCCTTTACTTTATTTTCCTAGCTTAAGTTGCAAAGCCCAAGGAATGGCCTGCATCCATGTGTCACAGGTTCTGAATCAAGTCATCTTGGAGTTGTTAGCATCTCTGAGCAGTGCTGCTTCTTAGAGCTGATGGTCAGCTTTTGATGGCTTTCTAGATTGATACATATCCAAGTAAAAAAGCTGGGCTTGAAATGTTGGCCCTCTGGGAGGACAGAATGCAGTACTTTAATTTGGGGTGGAGCCTGGATCTGTTGAACTGTTGTTTGCTGTAAAGAAAAAGTTCCAATTCCAATTGCAAGGAAGAGGTGAATGCTTTTGCATTCTCAATTTAGAATGCTTGATGTTGTTTCTAGGTCATCCCAGAAGACTAACCATCATGCCTTTGAAAGGCCCAGTGTAAGCCGCAATGGCTGAAGGTGGTGCGAGTTTCGGGCTGAGATTTTCACAGGGCCCAAAATGTTTCACAGCTAGGGCGGCACGGTAGCGTAGCGGTTAGCGCGACACTATTAGAGCGTCAGCGATTGGGGTGCGATTCCCATCGCTGCCTGTAAGGAGTTTGTACGTTCTCTCATGTCTGCATGGGTTTCCTCCAGGTGCTCCGGTTTCCTCCCACATTCTAAAGACGTATGGGTAGGTTAATATGACATTTAAAATGGGCAGCGCAGACTCGTTGGGCTGGAAGGGCCTGTTACCACGCTGTAACTAAAATTTTTTGAAAATTAGATCAATTATTTCCAGAAGGAATCAATTATATCTAGAAGCTGATCCAATTGCCTGTCAGAGAAAACATGATGCACTTGGTCAAACTTGGTCAAGGTGCTTGCTGTCACAATGTGGTGCACCTCCCGTTCTTCAGATGGGTGCAATAGTTGATGCCTCTGTTATGTTCATATGAAAATGATCCATTTCCCCTCAGTTCAGAATAGAACTATATTTTTGCTGGAAGTTGAATGAAAAAAATCTACCAAAGCTGCAACTTAATATTGAGGTCATCCTTCTTTGTGCCCTTATGGGGAATGACAATGTGGGAGGTTAAATTACTGGAATAAGCTAAAGCATTGATACAGAGACACAAGTTTTAAGCTCAAGGCAGCACCCGTGAAATTTAAGAACAAGTAATCAAATAAATCCAAAAAGAGAAAGAATGCTCATCTTGTCTCCATTGTATACAAGGATTTTAGTAGAGGTTTCCACAAGGTCCCTCATGGTAGGCTGATCCAGAAGATTAAAGTACATGGGATCCATGGTGGCTTGGTAGATTGGATCCAAAATTGGCTTGGCCATGGAAGATAGAGGATAGTGATGGAAGGGTGCTATTCTGGCTGGAGGTAGGATATAGACCAGTTGGAAATGTGGGCAGAGAAATGGCTGATGGTAGTTTAATTCAGACAAACAGGAGCCTTACTGGCACTGATGTACAGAAGGATCTTGGGGTCCCTGGCTCCTGAAAGTGGCAACTTAAGTAGCTGTCATGGTAAAGAAGACATATGGCATACTTGCCTTTATCGGTCAGGGTGTTGAGAATAAAAGCTGGAGAGTCATATTGTAGCTGTATAAAACTTTGGTAAGGCCACATTTGGAGGACTATGTGCAGTTGTGGTCACTGTATTACAGGAAGAATGTGAAGGCTTTGGAGAGATTGTTGAAGAGGTTCACCGGGCTGCTGCCTAGATTAGAGACTATGAGGTATAAGGAGAGGTTTGGAGGTTGAGGGTCAACCTGATAGAAGTGTATAAAATTATGAGAGGCATAGATCACAAGGTTAAAACAACAAATTTATGAAGATAGAACTTTAGGGAATACAGGAGAATGGTTAATTCAAAGGACTTTAGATGGTACCTGAAATCATTCAGTTCAGAGGCCGAGGGAAGGAAGGGAGAAGAACTGTTTGATCCACCCAGGTGGTGAACAATGAGGATTGTAAAGGAAAGGTGGGAGGGGTGGCAGAAGGGCAGTGCTCATAGGAAGATATGGTGGAAAAGGTCAAGGTGTGTATTGGTAATGCATGCTATATAACACCGCGGTAATTTGAGCACTTCAGCAGCTGAAAGTCCCACCAAGTAGGAAGGTTTTATTCCACTCTCCATTTCAAATCCTGCATTTCTTAAAATAACTGATTCCTCTGTGAAAGAAGTTGCTGAACTATTGTTAAAGATGCATGATTACAGACAGTATTTGTTCCACATGCAACATCTGTTAGCGAAGAAATGGCTTAAAACTACCTCAAATTAGTTAATTTCCTGCCCTTACTAGCACCATACAAAATTCTGAACAAATTTGTGTATGCTGGGCTCAGACTATATGACCAGAATATTTGCATTTAAGTCTGGAAGGGGCAGTCATATAAAAACATTTTAGTCTGAGCTCATTTAGTAGTTAGCTGTGATCCTCGGTCTCTGACATAATGAATTTGGTCAAAGCCACAAGCATCCACTCTAAACTTATTGAAGTTCCAAAATGTATTGCAAATAATGGTTTCATTTACATTTAGAATATCAGTTTAGATCAATGGGACTCATACCACTTGGTAACTAAAGCAGGACAGATTAAATGGGTACAAACCACTTTGGAATGTCAAAACATTTCTTTTTCTCTTTCAATACAGTTTATAATTATTTTTTTCTTTTGTTAAAGGAGACACCTGCTGCTATCAATAAGATAGCTTGGTCTGCCGTGGCACAACAAAGAAGCCGTGCATTCAAAGGACACAAGAGTACAAGAAAATAGGAGGAAGAGGCCTCCCAGTCCCTCAAGCCTGCCCTGTCATTCAATATTATCATCAATGATCTAAGCTGGCCTCAACTTCTCTTCTGTGCCAGTTCCCCACAACCTTCAATTCCTCCTCCTTCTCTGACAGTCGCCCAAGGTCAATGACTTGACTTAGTTACACTCGGTTTTGAGGTTCTTTAGTGGTTAATGAGACCAATCCTGGAAACCTCAGGCTCTTTCTACACATATAGACAGGGCATGTGGGTGGCTAGTTTGTGAGGTGATGTGTTCCTTCCACTACTTATGCAGGGCCTGTGTGCTTCAGTTGTACGGGATTGAAGTTCTCAATATCATCTTGAATGCTCCTGCTCCTTCTCCACTGTATGGTCATGGGACAGAGGGCCCAAGGTTCCAAAGAGTCAGTGGGAATATTGCATTTCTCCAAGTCAGCCTTGAGCACATCTTTGAATCTATTTTCTCTGCCTTTCTAATAATGTCTTCCCATGACAGAATTTGTAATAGAATGTCTGTTTTGGGAATCTGGTGTTGGGCATAGACATACACTTAAAAGATGAGTACCATTGATTATTGGTTGGTTAGATCACTTCCAGTTGCAAGTTTGCAACTTGATGGTTGATGAATTAAATTACTGAAGTGCCTTTATTTTCTTTGAATAAAAAAAATCCTTGTATGTCTGAAGTTTGGAAGAAGTCCACCTTAAAACACGGATAAAATAAAAGTTCACCCTCTTTCTGCTTCCATCTATTTCTATTCCCCTTAACATCCTTGACAGCTCTTCTGTGCTAATACCATAAAACAACCCTTTGTCACTTCCAGATTCTGTTATTCAAAAGCTCTCCTGGCAAGTCTGCCATCTTTTAACCTCCACAAACTTCAGTGAGTCTGTAACTCTGCCCATCTTACATTAAGTCCCATTCTCAGATGACTCCTGTTCTTGCTAGCAGACATTGGCTTCCTTTGTGGCCATGGGAACAATTTAAAATTCTCATCTGTGTTCAAATCCCTCCAGAGCCTTGTTCCTCTCTAGGTCTAATCTCCTCCAGCCCTACAGCTCACATCCGTGCTGGTCTCTCATGCATCCCTGAGTTGCACCGTCACGGACATCTACCTCTTCAGTTCTGGAGATATAGAACACTACAGCACAGTACAGGCCCTTCGGCCCACAATGCTGTGCCAACATTTTATCCTGCTCTACGATCTATCTAACCCTTCCCTCCCACACAGCCCCGTTTCTCTGGGCTCTTGATTCTGGAATTTCCTCTATAAGCCTCCCTACTACTTCATCATTCTATAAATCAGAAGTCAGTTCAATCACTTCAATATATTTTATTTCTCTTAACAGCTTTACCTTTAAGAGGTGTTCTTTCTACAAGTGAGGAGTTACACTCTGCCTCACTGAGTACTACTGCTGAATTCCCATTAGCTGTTTCAACAAGCCTCATTTCTTGTACTCATGACCACTTTAAGCATATTGTGCAATCAAATTCTGTTTTAAACCAGATCAATACAGATATATTTAGCCAAGGATAAATTCCAAGTTTCATTTTTTTCTTTCAATAAGCAGTATAGAAGCCGTGGAAATAGAGAAACAATATAATTTTCATTTTTTTAATCCTGAAGCAAATTTCAGCTGGTGCTGGGATGAATAAAATGGAAAAGAATGTTGTCTGCACACCAGCTTTCATGGCATCACCAAAGATTAGCATAAACACTCACGCCTTCAATACATTTCAGGGAGAACTCACACTCCACAAAGCAATTCAACTTGGACAATTAGTCTAATTTCCATTGGCTCTTCCTAGCCTGACCTTCATTTTCTGTTGTAAAAATAGTTTTCCTTCTTAATTCTAATGTCATGAAGAAAGGAAGTGCTGATAAACCCTTATCAAAATACTTGTTCAGTGACAATGGGGGCATGGTATCCTGCTCTGGACTACACACTTTTGAAAAGTGCATCTTAAAGGAAATGCATTAGGGATGTACTGCAGTGATTCCAGTAAAGAGGGATTTTAGTTTTGTTAATAAATTGGACATGTGGGGGCTCTTCTTCTTGGAACAGGGGAGTTGTGATGGAATCTGATAGAAAGTGCTCAAAATCACGACGGTTCCAGGGAGAGTAGATGGAAAGAAACTGTTCCCTATAGTGAATAGATCAAGGACCAGAATGAAGGCGATGAACAGAATGAACAGAAATATCATGAGGAAGGAAACCTTTTTTTGTCTTATGCAGTAGGTGGTTAGAATCTGGAATGAACTGTTTAGTTGAAGCAGATTCAATTATGGCATTCAAAAAGGAATTGCTTAAGTATGGAAAAGCAAAAGAAAATGTTAGGGATACGGGCAGAGGACAGAACTGCTAAGGACTCAACAGGCCAAAAACTTTCTTCCATGCTGGAATTTTTATGCCATTCAGTGATCCAATGAAGCTCCTCATACAACTTAAAACTGGAAGCAAGGGGAAAATTTTCAGGTGTTGCTCCAATTCAAAATAATGATTTCTATTTTCTATTTTACATGCATCACAGCCTTTATTTGCACTGACTTTAACAGGGCTGCTGTTTCACTATCGGACGTTGTATGCCATCCCACAGTCAAATTCAACCCCTGAGAGTGCACCAAGGTAGCTGCGTGGTTTAAAAAATTCCAGGCTGTTCAATTTAAAAACAGATCAATTTGACATGATTTACAATAGTTATGTAGTTTGCCAGTGTTAGCAAATACAACGCACCGCACATGCAACGGGGACTTGAAACTCCATGCTTCTCTCAGACCTGAACTCCATATCTGAAGCACAGTAGGAGCTCAGTGTGAATCAGCAGCAGTTGGATTTGTCACTTCTCCACTGGTTGGCAGAATAATAATAAAGCAGATGCCACACTTAAAGTGGAAATCTACCTGGAGCATCATTAAATATTGAGGGCTGGATTGTAAATCCAATACTTCCATTTTTCACACTGTTGCGCTCACATCTGTGGCTCCATGAGATCAATTGATAAGGCCTGGTTTCTGTGTCTACATTCCGCCCGCCCCCCCACTCCTCCCCAGGCCCCTCTCCTGGAATGCCCTGATGGTCTTTTAACAGCTCCCCACTATCAAAGACCTCTTTAAACTATTGCTAATAATCTCTGGTAAGTAGGAAATAATTAAAACGTAAAAGAAACAAAAGACTTACTTGCATTTACCCTTTAAGTCAAGGTGGGTGACTTCATCGAGGTCAGACTGCATGAGATAGAGAGACCCAGATGCAAAACAAATCCAGCCCCTCAACTCAGGACACAGGTCTTTTGCTCCTGGACTCATTGGTGAGTCTGGAGTGAGGTCGGACAAGCTGGCTTCTAACATCCAGCTCACCTCTGACTTCTGCCTTCCAATGCACAGGCACAAATGTCAGAGATGAGCTGGCCCTCGTACTGCTGTTACCCAGCAGTTTCTCTGGAACCACCAACTAAAGTCCAGTTCATTCTATCCTGTTATACAAAAGCATGAAAATAACATACACTATTTGATAGCGTGAATAGTTTTGGTTAAAGTTCCTTCAAAACAAGTTTCACTTGCAAGCAAACCCTGTATCATTTTGCAATGAATAACATATCAATTATCTTAATAACTGAAACCGAAGAATGTAGTTTCTTGTAGCAAGCTACATCAGTGACTAAGTAAGTATGCTTCAAGCAAAATTGTTATTGTTTCCATCCTCACCTCAATTGTGTCACATATCTTACCTGAAGACTTCCTCGAGGGCAGTATTCTGTTACAATGCAAATATTTGGAGTATCAATGCAGGCTCCAATGAACCTTGTCAAATGATTAAACTGCACATCCTGCATCTGTAATGAAATATTAGGTACACTTGAGATGAAGCATAGAGCTGATAAGACTGTTTCTAAAGATGCACAGAAATTTGAATACTTACATGTTTTAGTTCAAATAGCACTTGCCTGGTGAGCTCAATTCTTTTCTTATTCACATGTTTTATTGCAACTAAATTACCCTGGAAATACAGGTGAATATTTTATTAATTAACTTGTTGCAGTGGCAGGGATAAGTAAAACGATTATTGGTGTCAAAAGTTTATTTAATTAATTTACAGAACTGACATGAAACATTTTAAGAAACATTTTCTAGTTTTGAATAAATATTGCAAATAGTAATTTGACTGTAACAATTTACTTCCATGTTGTATCACTATTACATTCAATTTTAAAAACATTTAATTCATTATCAATACAGAAAAATACAATTTCACACCAGTTGCGTTATCCAAGAGCATGCAATGGACTAATTCATAAATACTTCTCATTGGCCCAGGATTAGCTCATGACCAGCGTACAAATCAAATGGTGTTTACAGAGTTCCTTAAGTGACATAGCACGGAAATGGGCTCTTTGACCTACTGAGCCCACGTCCATCATCAACAACACATTCACATTAATCCTTCACCAGTCCTATTTTACTCGCTCCACGATCACCACAATTACTTCGATTCTACCACTCATCTACATGGTAGGGACACTGCTGCTCTTTGTACATGATGCTCAAAGGTCACCTATTCAGGATATTTATCCAGTTGGAGGAGTATGAATATCATGCTAATCACAAATAGGAATAAATCTAATTAATTTATTGATCTTAAAAATATTGAATTTGCATGAGAAAGGTATTGGTAAGAATTAGGATGGCAGGCAAGCTATTTGTATACAATTCCAGACTTTGCAGTAGTATTATATGGAACTTACAGCAGAGAAATAGATCATTTGCTGCAACAGTTCTGTATTGGTGTTTATATCCCATATTATTACACATATTCTAATTGCCTCTTTCCATCCTGCCTCCATTTCCCTCTGTTCCCTCCTACTTCACATGAACAACCATTCCATGAAGTATGCAAAAGCAAACGCTTAATGGTAACACTTGAGGAAAGATACTATTTAAGGAATACAAAGCAATATAATGCAGCCCCTGACTTGCTTTTTGCCCCTTTAATACTGATTTTCTGATGAAGTGGAAGACAGAGATTAAAACATAATTAGAGAAATATTGTGTTCAGTTCTGATCACCACACTGAAGAAAGGATGTGGTAGCCTTAGAAAGAGTGCAGGAGAGATTCACCAGGATGTTGTCCAGAATGGAGGACTTTAGTTACAAGGAGAGCTTGGATAGTCTGGGATTGTTCTCACTGGAACGCAGGAGGCTTAGGCATGACCTTATAGAAGTTTGTTAAATTATGAGGGACATAGATAGGGTATATAGTCACAGTCTTTCTCTAAGCCTAGGGAAGTCTAAAGGTAGAGGACACAAGTTTAAGGGAGAGGGAAAATATTTAAAGGAGATCGGAGGGGCAATTTTTCCCACACAGAGGTTGGTGGATTTATGGAACAAGTTGCCAGAGGAGGTGATAGAACATAGAACAGTACAGCACAGGAACAGGCCCTTCCACCCACAACGTTGTGCCAAACTGATTACATCAGCAATAAAATGTCCAACTAAACTAATCCCTTCTGCCTAAACAATGTCCAGATCCAGCATTCTCCACACATCCATGTGTCTGTCTAACAGCTTCTTGAATGCCCCTATCATATTTTCCTCCACCACCACCCCAGACAGCACATTCTAGGCACCCACCAACTCCCTGTGTAAAAAATTCGCCCAGCACATCTCCTTTGAACTTATCCCCTATCACCTTAAGTACATGCCTACGGTGGAACAAGTCAGAAACACCAGGTTCCTAGGGGTGCACATCACTGACGACCTGAACTGGTCCATCAACACCACAGCCCTCATTAAGAAAGCCCAGAAACG
>JAUZTB010000064.1:40810378-40822212 GCA_034780895.1 Rhynchobatus australiae
CAGGGTTCTTATACTAGGCTCCTGATGGAACTCAGAAGTGTGTCATTAGGCAAATAGTAGTGCATGGAAACCATGTGCTGCACAACAAGGCACCATCAATGGGGATAATCGAGAACCAGCACTCAGAACCATGACAGGGGGAGGAAGAGAAGAAGCACAAAGGCCCAATAGAGCCAGTTTGTTCACAGTGCATTCCCTCCACATGCACCTCTACAAGGACGAATGCTCACCTCCCTGTGGATCTCCTAATTGAGATATGCCACTTTTTCTGCCAACTTCTGGACCTATACATAGAGGGCTATGAGTAAGCACAGTAATTTCTAGGATAGGGACATGTTCGGCACAGCTTTGTGGGCTGAAGGGCCTGAATTGTGCTGTAGGTTTTTCTATGTTTCTACGTTATACATCGCCAAAGTTAACAAGCTATATTCCATTCCTTTTGATGGATTAGGAAGAGACAAGTTGTCATTGGTATAAATCACACCAGGGGAGGGATAGTTTGTGTGAAGAGTATGATGGTATGAATTTGGAAAATGCTGTCAGGTCATGTGGTGAATGCTTCCTGCTTACAACACTCTGGCAGGGATAGCGATCACATTTTTATGAAAGATCAGTGGAACATGATTTCCTGGACCACTGCTCAACTACATAAGTGGGTCTAGATTTCTATTCTTCAAATGTTCTTTGATTTTGCTCTGCTGTTGGGCGATGAGACCTAAAAATTCAGACTTTGCGAATATGTAAGATAGGGTTCCATGGACCAAATGGCATTTTCCCTGTTAATCATTTTTGTCTCATCACTAAGTTGATGCCACAAGTAAGGGCAACTTCCAGTGTAGAATTTATTGACCAACTTCATCCAGTTGTGAGAGACATTGCCAAGCCACCCTGAAGAGTATTTTCTGTTGTGGTCACAGTGCTGCCCTCAGTCAAATGATCTAAGGACACTCATTGGCTTGGCTCATCTGTATTGAACAGTCATTCCAATACCAGAGAACTGCTGTCCTTTGTGGTGCTGTACCTAGACATCTTCAGGAGAAGGGTGAAGAACTTTGCCTGGTCAAGTTTGTAAAGTAAGCAGAATGTGAAAACCATGGGAAACAAACTGACATTGGGATGTTTGAAAATTTCCCAGCTGCCTTGATTTAAGAGTGAAATAGATGCATCGAAAGGTTCATAAAGGTAGGGGGGAAATGACAGTGGCCACTCAGCGTAGTATTGAATAGAAATCTGCTGTTCTATGAATTGGCTGTAGAATAAACTCAGAGGTTTTGCCTTTGCAGCCAGATTGAGTCCATTCCAGGATATTATCTGAAAATTGTGTCATAGAGTGGTACAGCACAGAAACAGGCCCTTCAGCCCATCACGGTCATGCTGAACTTTTTGCCCATCCACACTAATCCCATTCATCTCCATTCATTCCATATCCTACTGTGACTTGTGTTTAGGTGCCTGTCTAAATGTCTCTTAAACATAGTGATTGCATCCGATTCCTCCACCTCATCTGGAAGAGTGTTCCTGATATCAAGCATATTCTTTGTGAAAAAAAAACTTACCCCTCTGATCCCCTTTAAATCTCCTTCCTCTCACCTTAGATCTATGCCCGGTTTTCGATACCCCTACCATGGGAAAAAGATTCTGACAATCTACCCTATCTATGCCTCTTATAATTGTAAATACTTCTATCAGGTCACCTCTTAGCTTCCTTTGCTCCAGGGAAAACAAGCCCAGCCTATCCAATCTCTCCCCATAATTAAAGCTCTCCAATCCAGGCAACATCCTGATGAATCTCCTCTGCACTCTCTCCAGCCTTCCTTCCTGTTGTGTGGTGACCAGAACTGCACACAATACTCCAAGTGTGGTATAACCAGTCTTTCGTAAAGTTGTAACATAACCTCTCACTGCTTATATTCTTTTCCCTGTTCCCTGACCTATGAAGGCAAACATGCCATCTGTCTTCTTCACCAATCTATTGAACTATGTTGCTACTTTAATGGATTTAGAGCCCTAGGTCTCTGTTCATCAACATTCCTTTATGTCCTACTATTTACCGTATAAAATGCATCATCTCACACTTGCCAGGATTAAATTTCATCTGCCAATGTTCTATCAGTTTTCAATCTAATCCATATCTTGCTGTTGCTGTTGAACACACAAGTACCTGGATATAATAGGTAAGGATTATATTACTGGATCAACCCTGCAGAGAGCTAGACAAGTAAATCAGAAAGATAGATTCACTTAATAAGTTTATGCAAATTTTGAATTTGAATTCATTTTAAAATCAAAACAAACTAACCAGGGAATAAAATGACAATGAAGTTATAGGCTTATTGTGTCAGTTGACCTTACTCAACCTAGAGGTAAATCCCATCATACATCCATTGAGGTGACTTATAACCACCTTTTGAATGGGATGCCAAGTTACTCCCAGTTTATTTCAGAACAGCTTACATTCGCCTTTCCTATGAAAGGCCATCAAATTCCAAATTTACATCCAAACATTTCCAAACAAATATTTCCAAATTAGCAGCCTTGAACCCTGCTCTGTGTGAAGATTCCTGGATGTCTACATGCTCATAAAATATCTGTACAATAGTTCACTGGATGTGCTTACTTGCTCATTTGTTAGCCCCAATTGTGGGTATCGTACAATGTTTCATACAGAAGTATAAATGTGTTCTTTGTTTAGCTGAAATAGTTGGATATTACATAAGGGAGTTTTCAGTACTGAGATATTGTCAGCAGTGGATCTTAGGAAGTGTCTGACGAGTTGGAGGGGTTTGTATCACACTGAAACATCCATACTGCTGCTGGGATAAACGAATACTTTGTTATCAAGAGCTAAATGGTCACGTTCTGTTGCACACCATTTCCAAGTTATCTTCAGCAAGGGAATTCCCTTTGCCTAACAAACTCTGTCTCGCAAGATATTTACAAGTATATTGTTGTATAATGGGATTCTCTATGGAACTGAATTCAAGCAGAAAAATTTTTGAATATTTAATATAAAAAGTATGGGAAAAACCTGGAAAACAACAGAATAGACAGTTCTGAAAATGATGAAGGAATTGTCAATAATTCAACAATAAAAGGCTGGAGTTTGGGCAGAAACAAACACTGTTGATTGTCTTTTCAGTGGAGTAAATGTGAATCAGAATGTCCAGTCATGCTTGAATAGGGTGTCAAAGTTAGCAAAGTTCTGGTTCAACCTGAGACATGGAAAAATAGATAGCATAAGTAACCAGGGTGCAGAATTTATGACAGGTACAAAACCAATGACTCAGGTAATCCTAATGTTCAGTTATATAATCAGAGTATAAAACCCATACAACATAGAAACAGAACCTTCAGCCCACCATGTCAGAGCCGGCTATCAAACATTTATCCATGTTACCAGTGCTCAGCCTGTGGCCCTCTATGTCAAGGTGTTTCAGGTACTCAATTAAATGCTGAATAACTGTTGTGAGAGTACCTGCCTCCATCACCACCATTCCATATTTCAACCATTTGCTTGGGAGAAAAAAAATTCTTCCTCAAATAACATCCAGCCCCTATCCCTTGCCTATGTTGTCTGGTTATAAACAGCTCTGCTAAGGCAAAGAGTTTCTGCCCTATCTATGTCCCCCATTATTCCGCATACTTCAATCAACATCACCCCAGCCTTCTCTGCTCCAAAGAAAACAAGCCCAGTCCATTTAGTCTCTTCTAACAGCTGAACTACTGCATCCTAGGTGATATCCTCAAAAGAGAGAGAGAGAGATCTTTATTAGTCACATATACATCAAAACACACAGTGAAATGCATCTTTTGCATAAAGTGTTCCGGGGGGGGGGGGCAGCCTGCAAGTGTTGCCACGCTTCTGGTGCCAACATAACATGCCCACAACTTCCTAACTGTACATCGTTGGAATGCAAAGTTGAGTTTACTGTCATATGCACAGGTACACGTGTGCACAGGTGCAATAAAAAACTTACTTGCAGCAGTATCACAGGCACATAGCTTCAGATACACACATTCAAAAGAAAAACATAAATGAAATCTAAATTATACAAAATGTGGAGGTTCATGTGTGTGTGTCATAGTTCTCCCTGTCAAAGCATGTACAAAATCCTGCATTCTGGTGAATCTCCTCTACACTCTCTCTGATGAAATCATATCTTTAGTATCAATGGTGGCCAGAGCTGTACACAGGACTTCAGATTTGCTCCAAATAACGTTTTATAGAATTGTACCATAACATAGCTGCTCTTGTCTTCTATGCCCTGGCTAATGTAGGAAATTATCCTGCATGTCTTCTGAACCACATTCTCCACTTCTGCTGCTGTCTTCAGGGATCCATGGACATAGACAACAAGGTTCCCCTGTTCCTCAGTATCTCCTAATTTCTTACCATTCATTGTGCATATTCTAGCCTTATCAGTCTTCGCTGAAGTCCCTGTAGATTTAAATCAACTGGGGGGCTATGTGGGAGGGAAGGGTTAGATAGATCTTAGAGCAGGATGAGATGTTGGCACAACATTGTGGGCCAAAGGGCCTGTACTGTGCTGTAATGTTCTAAAAAAAATGCACTGCTCTCATCAACCCACTTGTCACCGCCTTGAAAAATCATATCAAATTTCTCAGACAGGATATCCCCTTAACAAAATCACACTGACTATCTTTGGTTAAGCCATTTCTTTCAAAGTGCAGATTAATCTTGTCCCGCAGATTTTTCTTCTGTAATTTCCCTACTGCTGGTGTTAGACTCACAGGCCTGCAATTAGCTGGCTTATTCCTGCTGCCCTTGTTGAATAAAGGTACCACGTTCACTGTTCTCTGGTCACCTGGAAGTTCCTCTGTGGCCAAGGAGAATATGAACATCTCTGTCAATGTCCCTGTAATCTGCTCCCTTGTCTCCCAAATCAGCTGGGGATACATCTCATCAGACCCTGGAGATTTTTGAACCTTAAAGCCTGCTAAGGCATCTGTTAAATTAAAATTTAAAAAAAAACTGTGGATGCTGGAAATAGGAAATAAAAATAGAAAATGCTAGGAACACTCAGCAAGATGGGCAGCCACTGTAGAAAGAGAAACAGTAAAGTTTCAGGTCCAGGACTTTTCAATAAAACTGTGAAAGAGAGAAAACAGGTTATTTTTCAGTAACAGAGAAGATAGGAGGGGTTAGGTAAAACAAAAGGAATATCTCTGCTGGGTGAGACCTGATGACCTAACGTGACAGTAAAGGAGCAGTAAAAGTCAAATTAAGCTTCTTTGTTTGTGTAATCTATTGTTAATAGTGCCATTGTGAAACATCAATCACAATGCACAATTCCAGCAACAATTTCTTCACCATTACTTGTCATTAGAAATGACTTTATGCCTGTAGCACTCTGATGATATTATGCCAATAAAGTCAATTTGTAGATATAACTTTGGTCTGTCAATGATTTGTTGGTCTCTGCTAAATCATCAGTTAAATCACTTCCAATATTTTCACACTGTGCCTAAGCTAATGGCAGAATAACTAATTTACTAATATTATTCAGGTTGGCTTAATGGAGAACCCTCTGAATAAGCTAAACCGATGTTAAATCCCAGTTCCAGGGTAAATTCAAATATATTCCCTGCATCAAGTGTGGATATTGAAATGTTGGAATTTCTCAAAAAAAACTTTCCCTGTTGTTTTAGTATTGTTTCAAAATCTCCACTCCAAATAAGGGAGCATATTCCTTCTGCAAATGGAAGAATTTGACTCAGGCCATCTGTTACTTATCAAAGAATTAAGTGTTATTTCATTGTCCATGTGAAGACTTATTTTAATGTATGAATACAAACCCAATGTTTTTCAAGTAACAAAGAAGAACAACACATAAAATATACTTTATTTACATTATTTTACAGAACTGGGAGGTCAGTGACTTTGTTTTTGCTGGTGACAGAAATGAAGAGAGACAATCCAGTGGAAACTGGGGGAGAAATTCAACTCACAGCAGTCATTTCTCTGCAGTTAAAATGTCCAAAAACAACCAAATTTTGTAAATCAATCTACCTATACCCTTCCCTGTGCCTCTGCACATTTTTTTGTTCGATTTATCTCGTCATCCCTGTGACATCGATGTCAATTTCTAACCTAATGGTTGCAAAGAAATGTTGTAAAGTTACATTTTCAGAGGAGTGGAGTAGGGGAAAGTTTTGACTGCTAAGACTACAAGAATTAAAGAATTGATTTAAGGATAGGAGTGAAAGACCACTTATTTTACTGTGCTCCACATGGACCATCTCTCATCATTCGGCTATAAAGTCTGACCTGACAACCGACAGGTATTGGAAAACCAAGGGTTCAGCACAAATAAGGAAATAAAAGAATAAGTATTATTAAAGATATAATATGAGAGAAGTGAATGAGTTTGTGAACTGATAAATTCCAAGGATCTGATCATCTGTACCTTAGGGCTTTGAAAGAGATGGTTACAGATAGTAGTTGCTATGGTTATCATCTTCCAAAATTCTTTAGATTCTGGATTAGTAGCTGTATATAGGGCACAAATATGACCTCACCATTTTGAAAACAGGGAGAAAGAAAACAAGGAGCTAGCAACCTGTTGGCCCGGAATCTTACAGATGTGTAAGCCTGATCTTATAGAGGTGTATAAAATCATGAGGGGCATAGATAGGGTGAATGCACTCAGTATTTTTTCCAGGGTTGGGGAATCAAGAACTAAAGGGCATAGGTTTAAGGTGAGAGCAGAGAGATTTAATAGGAACCTGAGGGACAACTTTTTCACCCATAGGGTGGTACGTATATGGAACGAGCTGCCAGAGGAAGTGGTTGAGGCAGGTACAATAACAACATTTAAAAGACATTTGGACAGATACATGGATAGGAAAGGTTTAGAGGGATATGGGTCAAATGCAGACAAATGGATTGTGAATGAGCAAACAGATGGGAAACAAAGCATAGAAATAAACGCGTGTTTCTCAGTCAGCAGGTTGAGATTAGTGGGGTAATGCAAGTATCAGTCCTGGGGCTCCAATTATCCATAGTCTATATCAATAATTTGTCTCAGATGTAACATTTCCAGGTTTGCTAATGACAGAACGCTAAGTTGGAATGTGAGAAGTAATGAGGATGCAAAAAGGCTTCAAGAGGTAGATTCAAGTGAAGTGAGGCGGCAATAATGTGGCAGATCAAGTATAATGTGGAAAGATGGGTTTTGTATGTATATGTACTTGATGCCTGGCATGGAAGGGATTGTTTCCGTGCTGTGTGACCTTCTGACACCAGCTATCATGGTGGCAGGGAGGTAGGTAGGTAGGTTGGTGGGTAGATAGTCAGGGAGCTAAATAGATCAATAGCAAAAAGGGAAGTCAATTCAACCAATTTGATAAAGTTGTTTGTGGTGTTAGGACACAATGGAGTGCTTGAAGGGTTGCACATTTAAATTATTGTTGGACCATAGTTCTTATGACATTGTTTCCAGTCTGAACTCTGATCCCCAAAGTAAAGGTGTGCAACAAAAATTGGTAGAAATCAATTGTGTGGTCCTCTGGCAATGCATTTTAATATTTCCATTCCTGTTCTCTGGTCCTAATTTCATGATGCGCTTTGAAATCATTGGTGAGGAATGTTGGGTGATTATTTGAAGAACAGAGATCAAACTTGGGACAAGTGGGTCACTGTTGGGATATATGGCAGAAAAATTCCAGCCCTCAGTCCTTGCCCTGTCATAATTTGCAGCATAACATTATGCATCTGTTGGGCAGCCCTGCCTATACATGTGAAGAAAGAGTTTTTCGAGAAAGTGTGTCTTTAAAGTTGGCGCCAGTGTTCAATATGGCCGATCGCATTGCCTCCTGTATGAGTGGATGAGATGAGCGCTGATAGGTAGGACTGTTGAGCTTGTTCGGGAGTTTGGTAAGGTCACTGAGGGCTCACCAAGTGACGTGCACTGTGGACATTCCTCCCAAGTAGGAAATTGGGTTTCGAAGTTCCAGACCACAGCTAAAATGGTGTGGATGCTATACTCTTTATGTTCACTTGCTCTGTCACCTCAAATCACTGCAACTTGGCTTTTGGGCTTGACACTTTTCTATCTGCTTGAAGAAGCAGTTCCCTACTCCCAGCCACTTTCTTCACAAACACTGCTGAACACGGCCTGAAAATCTCCATTCTTCTTGCCACCAAATTTACTTTACAGCAATGACTGAAAACTACTACTAAAAACTTCCCTCTGGGAGGTGCAGGCTTTGAATAAACAACATCAGTGCTGGAATACACCAAATTGAATAACCCATTTCACTGGAGTTGCTGAGTTAATCATAAACAGCACAAAAAATATTGGTTACTTGCCAATCATACACAAATAAAGCTCAACACTTATTTGGCTCCCGTATGAAACCAACATCATTGACCATACATATTGGCTGCAATGACACCTTAAACCTATTGACAGCATATTCATTCTTTTCCCATCAATGCCTACAGGAAATTTGAAAGATCTTGAGAATAAAAAATGACATGTTCACTGTAGTCAAACTATGAAATGAATTATTTCTCTCGTAGCAAGCCACGAATTGTGTAAGGTCTATTGCATTATTTGTTTTCTGACAAGCTCTCAGTTAATAAAAAAAATAAGGTCATTTCTTTCATTTTGATATCTAAAAAGACAGGGAATGTTGCGACAGTGAATGATTCAGGAAACCCTCCTGCAACACAAAGTTTCACATCAGTTCGTGAAGGTGTCATCATTTACGATTGATTGAAAGCAGCAATACTATGAATTATTGCCATGCCCCAGCAAGTAACTGTTCTGCATGCAACTTGTAAATACTTTACATTGTAATAGGTGACTGTTCATCTTTGAGGAAAGTAATGGCGATGTGAAGAAAACATCATGTTAGTACAGCAGGTAAAAGACTACTCATATTATCCCGTTAATAACAGCTGCAAACAAGTTAATCAAGGTGCAACGAACATAAAAATAAACACTTACAGTTATGACGCACTATTAACTTCTTCATTTAACTAACAGCATTAAATGTCTACAAGGTATAAAAAGGTAAAAAAAACTCATCTGTTTTAAACAAACTTAAATTATGAATACTTATCTACATGGCATCTTCAATTTATATTTAAATATTTTTATTATAATTTAACTAAATATTATCATGTTTTTGGCATTGTCAATGATACGGGTGTGAATTGCATTATTGCACTAGATTTAAGATTTGTTCAAGATTCTGATCACTCATTGAAAATAAAATCTTCCATAAGTCAATGCATTGAAGCAACATCTTAGAATGGAATTTTAAAACAATAAAAAAGTTTTTTTATACATTCAGAATCTTGATACATTTTAATTAAAGAAGCTGAAAATAAACTTTTCAGTGTCTATTCGTCCAGATGTATAGAATTCAATTAACAAAAAGTAAAAAAGACTTTAAAAATACATCAAGCTATTTATTTTTGTATTAGATCTTAATAGTCTATTTGCTAAAGCAAAAATGGGAAAAAAAATTTGAAACATTTTGAAACTTGCACCTATAAAGAGTCTCCAAAAAAGGTTCAGATACAGACCCAATCAGAAGAAGCTCTTAATAGTGATTAATCTGTCCTGAAGAAGGGATTTGTTTTATGGATGACATGGTTTCTTAAGTGATGTTTTTCAAACTTGTGCAAACGAAGTTAGAACCTCAATTTGCACCAGACTTAATGTGTTTGAAATTTATCAATCTTTTGCACTGAATTCAGGCAATTGAAAACAATAAAAGCTAGCAAAAAAATCTTGGCCATTATGTTCACAGTTAAAGAAGCCAGCTGATGTCCTGAAAGAATATGTCTCACGATGCCCAATATGATAACATCATAATATCTTTTGCTAGTTTAACTGTTGCATGTGATAGTTAGAAATTCATCAAGCAAGCATTTTACAAACAAGAAATCTCAAACTGAGGGACTGATTTTGGGGTTATCTAATAATAGTTATTAAATAATTATTAGTCTTTAAAGCAATTATTCTGAAGTCTATGAACAACAAAGGCTTGTTTTCATTGTGTACAATAATCACAACAGAATGGAATACAAAACACAGTGACTCCAATGCCATTTTTCATGTTATCTACCAGAACTAATGGCACAAATCTATCCTGTTGCAAAAATCTATCAGAAAGTAAAATCTTAAATATACATTGAACAATATAGGCATCAATAGAAATTAATCTGATAAGAAATGCCATAAATTGTTTTATGGGAGCAAAGAGTTTAGTGGGATTAATGTAATCTTATGTTTTCCTTCGTTACTGCTGCTAATTCTATGTTATCTTTAATATGAACTGTCTGTACCTGTTTTTCCTTTTTGATCACTGCAGAACTGTTCAACTTTCTGCATGTCCTGAAAGACATCTACCTGATATGCTGTCTGTGTATTCAGAAACTCTGGTGATATTGTTTGTAACATTAGATTTTTCAAAGTGACAGATACCTATATCTGCAGGCAACATGTCAGATGTTCATCTGGGCCAGCAGAATTGTGAGGTTGGGAAGTGTTCTTTAGAATGTCCTGTACTTTTGATGGCATCCTGTTCCCTTTTGCAGCATTTACATGATTGATGGTTCAGTGGCTTTTGAGCACAAAAGGAAGCTAGCTGTCATACAAGTTGCAGATTGCAAAAAAAATTGATCAGTTGATTAATTCACTGACTGCAGCCAGATGGATGATTTTGAAGTTTCCATTTTTCTGTAAAACTGAAAACATATGTTAACAGAAGTGGTAAAATTCAGTTTTCTGACATTGGTAAATTGTATAGAAATTAATATGTTTGATTTATGATCCAGTAAGGCTATGTCAATCTTATAATTTAATGAGTAGGTCTGTGGGATAATCTTGTATTGTGCACAAAACAAAGGAAATCTGAAAAGAAAGGACATCTTTTAAAGAATGTAGTAATGATAGTGTCTTGCTTACCTTTAAGAATCACACATTAGTTTTACAGGGTATGGTCATTCAGATAAATACACATAGGTCCATGTTTTCTTTGATAAGAAAGATTACAAACGGCATATTCCGAATTAGTCTATTTTGTTATAATTTGAATTAATGTTTGAGCAAAATCTGTGGACAGATTTTAGGTTTTTGATGTATCTACAGTGTGTAAATATCTTTAAAATTATACAAGTGGATATATATATATATATGTTGCAATGTTGCAATTTGATAAGACAACTAATTATATCAATCAGATACACAAACATTTCATGGGATGATAGAATGGGAAAAACACAGTAGTGGCCACTTAACCCTTCGAGTCTGTGCCAGCTCTCTGCCAGAGGTAATTCCACATTATATTATTTACAAGGATCATGCTTTTAAGGTGAAGACACCAGACTTAGTGCCAATTTAGTGCAGAGTTATCCTGCATGACACTTGTAGGAGAATGAAGGGAATGAAAGTAATTTTGTGATTGTTATTATTGGTGACGTTATAAATGATGGGGAAGTGAGTTGAGGGTAAGAGAGCAGTATTCTTACTTTAACATCCTTGTGAAACCATTGTACTTCATCTGGCACTCCAGCCATGCTCTAGCTGCTAAGTTCCATTGGCATATTTTTCAAATCCATCCCATCACCACCATAACTAACGCCTCAAGGACTAGATGGCTCTTGAGCAGGAATGGATGTCCATTGCCTACATCAGGGCCTCCTGTTACGGACCAAGACTATTAGTGAGGTTCCTGTGTGTGTGTGTGTGTGTGTGTGTGTGTGTGTGTGTGGTGTGCTTACATACACAGAAGATAAAGAAAGTCATACGTTGTTATTGAAAAGACCAGTCGGAGTCAGTCTGACGGAGAGAGAG
>JAUZTB010000064.1:41598410-41609889 GCA_034780895.1 Rhynchobatus australiae
CTGTATCAATATATAGATCATCCCATATTAGGACATTAAAGATTTTTCATAGTAACTTGGAAAAAACAATCTAATTTAAACACATTAATGTGGAAATACCAAGATCTGTGTTGTGAAGAGAACACATACTGATAATTAAGTAGGGTTTGTTAATCATCCTGTGTGAAAGGCACTGCTTAATTGCAGGTTGTTTATGAAACTTCCACTAAGTAGTCCACTATTATATGCAAATATACCTATGTATCCTTGGGTTGTGAGCTCTAGCTTTCTTTGATTTAAAGTTGAATCCTTTCAATCAGGACCTCTATTTATAAAAAATTAACTGCTCTAAAAGAATTAAGATCAATATAGGTTTGTATGGGGCAGCACAGTGGCACAGATCGTCATCCTTCTGCCTCACGGCCCCAGCAACCTGTATTCAACCCTGACCTCTTTTGCAGTCTGTGTGGAGTTTTCCTTTGACCAGATGGGTTTCCTCCAGGCACTCCAGTTTCCTTCCACATTCCAAAGACTTGTGAGTTGGTAGGTTAATTGCCGACTGGAGAATAAAATGGGATTATTGCAGAATTAGTGTAGGTGGACGCTTGATCCAGACCCAGTGAGCCAGAGTCTGTGGTATGACTCTGTGACTGTTATCTCTTTTTAAACCATTCTTTATCTTGATGAAAGCAGCCCTGAGGAAATAGGTTATTGAGGAAATCAATGGATATGCACACAATGCAACATAGGAAAGAGGAAGAAAGGGAAGGAGAAGTAAGTTGTAAAGTTTATACAAGAAGTCTTCAAAGGGATATTGACAGGTTAATTAAGTGGACAAAAAATGGCTGGTGGATTATAATGTTAGAACCAAGGTTATCCATTTTGGTAGGAAGAATGGAAATTCAGAGAAATATTTTGAGATTGATGGACGTTAGTGTTCATCGGGAGGAATGATTGAATAGGTTGGGCCTAAAGTCTCTGAAGTTCAGAAGAGTGAGAGGAGACCTCATTGTAGCATACAAAGTCCTGATGGTATAGATGCTTGTGAGGATATTTTCCTTTGTGAGAGGATCTAGAACTAGTGGGATAATTTATGTGAATTGTTACCACCCCAATGTGGATCCTTGTACATATCTCCAAGTTCCATTCTGCAAACTTCAGTGTGTTCTGATTATCTCTCTCCTTTTTCACTTCTGCATTCAGCTGATTTTCTAACCAGGTGAATAAGCTGCCTTTAATTTTTTGAGTTTCATTCTCAGCTAACAAACTTTTATCGGGGACTTTTTAATTGTCATCTGGAAGTCCATGTGAATAATATCCATTGACATTCCTCTTCTCATTGCTTCAGTCACTTTTTCAACTCATTTCATCATCTATAACCAATCCCTCACAAATATTAGCCCTCACTAATCAATTGAAAACTTTCAAGGTGTTCAATCAGAGCATTCTTAATTGTAGACTCTTGTGATTTTCTTCCAACAGATGTAAGTGTGCAGTTCCCTGGTTTCCCCCTCTCAATTTTCTTAAATAACTCGGCAACATGGGCAATTGTCCAACCTAAGGGAATTGTTCTTGAATCAGTGGAACATTGGGAGTTTATAGTTTGGGGATATATACTGTTCTCAATTACTTCCTTTAAAACCATGACACCATGTGTCATGAAGATCTGCCTCACTTTGTTGCCATTATTATATTTGTGACTGTGGTGTTATTTATGCTATTTTTGGACAGTCCCCAACCCTGATTCCATACTCGTGTCCATGGGACATCCGGCATGTTATCTTCTTCCATGATTGTAAATCCTGACACAAAGTGGCTGTTATAAACTGTCCACCATTTCCTTAATTTTCACTTACAATAGGCTGTTCTAGTTTTCAAGGATCCCACATTGCTCTATGCCTATGTTCTCCTAACATAATCGTAAAAGTATCTTGATTTTGTTGTTTGTTATGATTTTGTTTTCCCACTCTTCCTTTGTTGCTGTCTCTCTCTGTTTCGTTAGGTTTCGTCAGTCACTAAGATCGCTGGTTATTTTTGGCTTTTAATATGCTTCTTTTAAATCAACATGATCTTCCCTATGTGACAACCCCAAGGGAGTACATTAAACATAGAACAGGAACAGGCCCTTTGGCCTACCATGTCTGTGATGAACATGATGCCAAATTAAACTAATCCCATCTGCCTGCACATGATCCATATCGATCTATTCCCTGCATGTTCATGTGCCTGTCTAAATGCCTCTTATCCCCCACTATCATATCTGCTTCTATCACCATCCTTGGCAACATGTTCCAGGATCCACCAATGTCTGTGTAAAGAAAAACTTGCACTGCACATCTCCTTTAAACTTTCCCCCTCCCACCTTAAACCTATGCCCTGTAGTATTTGACACTTTTCCCCTGTGAAAAAGACTCTGACTGTCTACCCTATTTATGCCTCTCATAATTTTATAAACTTTTATCAGGTCTCCTCTCAGCCTCCAGTGTAGCATAAACCATTTTACATACCATCCTGGAGTCATGACTAGGCCACAGAAAGGCCTGTCTGTCCCCGTAATGATTAAATCTCTAATCACTATCATTCTCTCGGTCTTTTTCCCCCTTTGCAATTATGCCACTCAGTTCCACACTCCTGGCTCTGACAGCACTTCTTTGAGGAAGCATCATTGCTAATGGTGTCCAAAAAATCTATAGAGAATTACAATGATGCAGAGGACGTCTGCACTACCCTACCAAAGCTTTGTCTCTGTCAAATGAGAGGAGTTGCAGAGAATCCTTTTTAAATTTGGCTCACCTCAGAAACTCATTCCCATTCTACATCAGCAACATGATGGCATGAAACTGTGATTCTAACCATTGAGTCCACCAAGGGCCCAATCCCAGCAAAGACTGGAGTCTATCTCCTCACCCCAATATTGCACTTTACATCCAACAAGCATCTCACTAGAGTGGAGCTGATCTGCAGGAAAAATAGGAAGCTGTTCAGACTCTTCTGCCCCCACTCCAGAACTAAGGTCACTCCAACCTTAAACCTCAAGCTACAGTACACATTCTGATGCTTGAGTGTACACACATTCTGAGACAAAGCTCCAAGCCATCACTGACTTATTCACTAAAGAATACTAGGGAAAGGAGCTCATACCTAACATGTATGAAAGAAAGTTCATTAAATCAGTGAGTTGGGTTGTAGGAGAGCCCCAACTTTAGCTTTTGGAAGGTACATTGGCCACTGTAAATATTTCCTAGTAGAGAAAGTAATACAATCAGGGGGAGGCAATAGGTATACAAGAGAGAATAGTCTGCTGGGAAATAAGTGAGGGATTAGGATTGATGGGAATCCTCTGAGAGCTAGCATAGACTCGATGGGCTGAATGACCTAAGTCATGAGAATTTTGAATCATTGGGTCAAGTTCAAAATAGCTGAGGGCAGAAAATGTTGGTAAGAGTTATGTATGGGTCACCAAATAGTAGCTATAATATTAGGTATGCCATTAATCAAGAAATCATAGATGCATTTACAAGGGGTAAAGTAATAATTGTGGAAGACTTTAATCTAGGTATAGACTGAATGAATTAAATTTACAGTAATAAACATAAAGAAAAAATCATGGAATGTGTGCAAAATGCTTATCTAAATCAATATTTTAATGAACCAATAAGGGAAAAAGACTATTGTGGATCTTGATTTTAATTATGTGTGGAAGTTGATTGATTATCTTGATGTCAAGGGCTTTTGAGGAAGAGTGATCACAGTACAATAGAATTTTTCATTGCTTGGAATACAAAACTAGGATCTTTGGTCTAAATAAAAGAATCATAACAGTATGAGGGGGAGCAGTTGTGTTTGATTGGGAGAACATATCGAATCACTGACTTGTGGCAATCCCAGGCCTGTGATCACTCAAAATGGAGAGGGAGCATCTGGGAAGGCAGCACACAACTGAAATATCTTGGATGAACATGTATCAAATACAATGGTTAAGAATAGAAACAATTTATTCTCAATTCTGAGGAGCTGACTAAGTAGTAAGCAACTTTTCTTTTACTTTTATGTAATACCCTACTTTTCAATCATCCATGTTGAACATTGTTTTGGCAAGTGAGACCCTTGTTACTTATAAGTGACAATTGCCTTTTAAAATCTCCTACCAATCTACTATTTTACCTTCCACTGCAAAATCCTGAAGCACACGATGCCCAAGACATCCCACAGTCTATCATCAAATCTTACCTTCTCAAAGGCCTTTTCTTTGTACTCTCTGCAAGAACCGGGTAAACCTTGGGGGACAGAAGCCCCAAATCGGTAGGGGACAATTGGGGTTTCAGTTTGACAGGAGGTTCAGGTCATTAGGAGGTGATTGGGATCAGTCACTGGGGTGATGATGAAGTAGGAGATAAGTGAGAGATCAGACTCGAGAATTAGAAAGTTAGGTAGGCGGTTTTGGGGGCTGTCAATCTGGAGATCATTCAGGGATGAGATTTATGGGGATAGGAATAGTGGACGGGAGATTGTGGGGGCATGAGGTTGTTCAGGCAAAATGGCATTGAATGCATTTAGAGACTATCATGGATGCTCAAAGGTTCATCAGGCCATTATGGGCTCAGATAGCTGGAGGAATTGAAAGATAATCACATATTTTGTAGAACTCACAGTAAATCCCAAGTTTTTCTTTATAATTTCCTTTTTATGATGAAATTGAATTACATAATGCATGAAATCATTGTGGCTTGTGATCCATTTACTTGATCCATGCCTCTCACAAGCTTTACGAATCTTAAAATCCTCCATTAAAACCTCCCTGCCTTTGCTACATCATTGCCTAATCTTTGCTCTTAATCATCCCACCACTTCATAGCTAGCCCCTCTACAGTTTTAACATTTTTTCTATTTTTTATTCAACTCATAATTCTCCACTGACTGCTATCAACTCATTATATCCTTCTCCATCAATTTCAATCTTGGTTACGTATTTCTGGATTTGATTCCTGACATGAGATGGATGTCCTCTCACGAACTTCTAAAAGTATTAGATATATATTCTTTAGAGTTGAGGAGAGTGAGAGATGACCTTCTAGTAACAAGTAAGATCCCAAAGAGGCAGAACGGGGGAGATGCTGAGATGTTTCCACTAGTCGAAGAAGTTCTTCTCATAGATAGTGGTGAATCTCAGGAATTCTCAATTTCAGATGTACTTAAAAAAGAGTCAGAGAACAATACAGCACAATTCGGCCCAACCAGTCCATGCTGACTATGGTGCCCAACCAAGAGATGGATAATTTTTTGAAGGATTGAGGCCAATGTGGAACTGGAACAGAACTGGGCCAGTTCAGGCATGATCACATTGAATGGTGGGGCAGCCTTGAGAGACAGACAACGTGCTCTTGCTCCTTCTTCTTTTACCTTGTATACAAAGGCTACTCCTCCCCTTTCAACCACAATCTTCTCTTCCCTGTAGAACTTTTCAGCTGGTTTTCAGTCCTATCTTACACCAATGCATCAGTGATGGTTCTCATGTCGTACTTCTAAGTTTAATTTTTGTCTGCATCAAATTTATTCCTTACGTTTGATGTAAAGAATGGCACTTTGGTCAAAGTGTATTCCTGCTTTTGTTTTATTCACACATTTCTCGGGTTTCCTTCCTGATTGAATTACATTGTAAAGCTAAATTATATTAGTTAATGATGGTATCGATTAATATTAACTGATGCCAACAGAGCTAGGCAAAATAATTTAAATATGCATATGTGTTGAAGTTGCAAATAAGAAGAGGACGGTGAGCACATCTGAGGCTTAATGATAGTTATCACCAATGTTAATACTGTTCCCGTGGTGTTGGAACCAGTTGGTTCTTCAAGCCTTTAGTGACGTGTATAATTTATTAATAACATACCTATAGTTGAATGTATTGAGTTGATAGTTGTTCTCCTCCAAGCCAGCAGGGGTCATGGTGTTATTGGGGCTTATTCTGTGTTACTGTTTTGTTCTTTGGCAGACACCATTTTGGTAGAGTTGTGTTTGCAAACATGTGCCCTCAGCAGGCTTGAAGAACATAAATAACCTTCCTGAAGGACAAAACTGAGCATCCTCCTTTTTTCTACATTAACATATAACAAAGCCTACATCCTATGGCAAAAAAACACTCTAAAGAGATATAAATGGAATAAGTGTTGGTTCATATAAGCTTTGATTTTTTTATATAATTGTTATTTCTTATTGCGCAATGAAACCTCCTCCCACATCTAAACCTCTTGCACTAAGGACCTCCTGAGTGAAAGAGGTTTAGATGGGACAGAATTTGTTAGGTGCTTCCAGGAGGGTTTCTTAAATCAATATGTAGATAGTCCAACAAGAAGAGGGGCTATATTGGACCTGGTGTTGGGTAATGAACCTGGCCAGGTGTCTGACCTTTCATAGAACATAGAACAGTATGGGTCCTTCAGCCCATGATGTTGTGCCGCCTTAAATAAATCTACCCCAAGATCAATCTAACTCTTCCCTCCTAAAAAGCTCATAACACTTCCTTTTTCTTACATCCATGTGCCTATCTAAGTCTTTTAAATATCCCCATTGTATCAACCTCTACCACCACCGCTGGCAGTGCATTCCAGACATCCACCACTCCCTGTGTGTAAAAAAAAAACACCTCCCTCTGATACCTCCCCTCACCTTGCTTCCTCTGACCTTAAACTGATGCCCTCTGGTATTGGCCATTGCCGTCCTGGGGAAAAGGTGCTGGCTGTCCACTCTATCTCTGTCCCTCATAATCTGATTTTATACACCTCTAGCAAGTCACCTCTCATCCTGTGCCACTCCAAAGAGAAAAACCCTAGCTCGCTCAACCTTTCCTCAGAAGACATATTCTCTAATCTATGCATCATCCTGGTAAATCTCCTCTGCACCCTCTCTAAAGCTTCCACATCCTTTCTACATTGAGGTGACCAGAACTGAACACAATACTCTAAATGTGGTCCAACCAGAGTTTTATAGAGCTGCAGCATTACCTCACGGCTCTTAAACTCAATCTCCCGACTAATGTAGGCCAGCACACCATGCATCTTCTTATCTACCCTATCAACTTGTGCTGCAACTTTGAGGGATCTGTGGACTTGGACCCCAAGAACCCTCTGTTCCTCCACATCTTGTATTCTGCCTTCAAGTTCATTTTTCCAAAGTGTATCAGTTCAAACTTGTCTGGATTGAACTCCATTTGCCACTTTTCTGCCCAAATCTGCATCCTGTCTATATCTCATTGTAACCTTCGACAACCTTCTACATTATCCACGACCGCTCCAACTTCTGTGTCACTGCAAATTTACTAACCCCTCCCTCCACTTCCTCATCCAAGACACTTATAAAAATCACGAAGAGCAAGGGTCCCAGAAAAGATCCCTGCAGGACACCACTAGTCACCGATCTCCAGGCAGAATACTCTCCATCTACTACCATCCTCTGCCTTCTGTGGGCAAGCCAATTCTGAATCCACGCAGCCAAGTCTCCATGGATCCCATGCCTCATAACTTTCTGGATGAGCCTACCATGGAGAACCTTGTCAAATGCTTTACTAACATCCATATACACCAACCCACCACTCTATCTTCATCAATTTGTTTTGTCACCTCCTCAAAAAACTCATTTAGGCTCATGAGTCATGACCTGCCTCTCACAAAGCCAAGCTGACTATCCCTAATAAGACAACGTTTCTCCAAATGCTCGTAAATCCTATCCCTAAGAATTCTATTGCCTACCACTGATACAAGACTCACTGGTCTATAATTCCCAGATTTATCCCAATTACATTTCTTGAACAATGAAACAACATTTGCCATCCTCCAATCCCTCGGCACCATTCCCGTGACCAGGGAGGACACAAATATTATCATCAATGTCCTAGCATTCTCTTCCCTTACTTCCCTTACCAGTATATTCCATCCGGTCCTGGGGACTTATCTATCCTAATGTTTTTCAGAAGCTCCAACACTACGTCTTTCTTAACCTTAAATTGCTCCAGCACATTAGCCTGTTCTACACTGACCTTACATTTGTCAAAGTTCCTCTCCCTAGTGAACACTGAAGCAAAGTATTCATTAAGGACCTCCTCTGCCTCCAGGCATGTTTCGCCCTTTATCGCTGAGTGGTCCTACCATCACTCTAGTCATCCTCCTGTTCTTCATGTATGTATAGAACACCTTGGGGTTTTTATTAATTCTACTTGCCAAGGCCTGCTCATGTCCCCTTCTAGCTCTCCTTAGTCCCTTATTAAGCTCCTTCCTGTCTACCTTATAATTCTCAACAGCCCTGTCTGATTTTGCTTCCTAGAGCTTAAGTATGCTTCCTTCTTCCACTTGACTACATGTTTCACCTCTCTTGTCAACCATGGTTCCTTTTCCCTGCCATCCTTTCCCTGTCTCAGTGGGACAAACCTATCTAGAACCCCATGCTAGTGTTCTCTAAACAGTCTCCACATTTCTGCTGGGAGTATATGTTCCCAATTTATGCTCCCAAGTTTCTGCCTAATACCAGTGTAATTAATCCTCCCCCAAATAAAAGCTTTCCCATGTTGTCTGCTCCTATCCTTGTCCATGGCTATGCTAAATGTCAGGGAGTTGTGGTCACTATCTCCAAAATGCTCGCCCACTGACAGGTCTGTCACCTGACCAGGTTCATTGCCTAGTACCAAACCTAGTATGGCCTCTCCTCTAGTCGACCTGTCCACATACTGTGTCAGGAATCCTTCCTGGACAGACCTAACAAAATCTGCCCCATCTAAACCTTTTGCACTAAGGAGGTGCCAATCAATATTAGGGAAGTTGAAGTCATCCATGACAACAACCCTGTCATATTTGCACCTTTCCAAAATCTGCCTACATATCTACATAGCTATTGGGGGGCATTTAGAATACTTCAAATAGAGTGGTTGCTCCCTTTCTGTTTCCAACTTCCACCAACGCTGACCCAGTAGTCTAAGAAGGGGACAATGTGTACCACGACTTCTGGCTGATCACCTCCCTCTGAAGAAGGCTGTGGACTTGATCTGAGATGTCTCTGACCCTGGCACCTAGGAGGCAACATATCATCCGGGAGAAAGAGAACTTATCAGAACCTCACCTTAACCTCTGCTCACTTCCTCCACCTCTTCATGCTGAAGCCTCTTGACCCAAAGCCTCAAGGTCCCACTCTTACACTGAGCCACTCACACTCTGGCACTCCAAAATGGGAGAACACTTAGGAACAGTGACCACAACTCCTGAAGTTTTAAGATAGCTATAGGTAAGGATAAGTATGGACCTTGTGGGAGAGTATGAATTGGGCAGAGCAAATTACGAGAGTATTAGGCAGGAATGAGGGAGAGTTAGCTGGGAATAGCTGTTTCTAGGCAAGTCCACATCTGACAATGTGGAGGGTGTTTAAAGACCAAATGCACAGAGTACAGGACAGGTATGTTCCTGTCAGAAGGAAAGAGAAGGACGGCAAGGTAAGGGAACCTTGGATGATGAGGGAACCTTGGATATCTTCGTGTCCTCTCGAGCCACAGGTGAGGTCCCGTAGGACTGGCGAATAGCTAATATTGTTCCATTGTTCAAGAAAGGAAATAGGGATAATCCTGGAAACTATAGACTGGTGAGTCTCATGTCAGTGGTAGAGAAGTTGTTGGAGAGAATTCTTAGGCATAAGATTTATAAGCATTTGGAAAACCATGGCCTAATTAGGGACAGTCAGCATGGCTTTGTGTGGGACAAGTCATGTCTTACTAACTTGATTGAGTTTTTCAAGAAAGTAAGGAAGGTGATTGATGAAGTAAGAGCTGTGGATGTTGTCTGCATGTATTTTAGTAAGGTGTTTGACAAGGTCCATCATGGGAGGCTCACCTGGAAGATTAAGATGCATGGGATCCACGGTGAATTGGTTGTTTGGACTCAGAGCTGGCTTGCCCATATAAGCCAGAGGGTAATGGTTAATGGGACTTATTCTGGCCAGAGGTCAGTGACTGGTAGTGTTCCATAAGGATCTGTACTGGGACCTCTGCTGTCTGTGATGTATATAAATGACCTGGATGAAAACGTAGATGTATAAGTTAGTAAGTTTGCAGATGATACAAAGATTGATGGTGTTGTGGATAGTGTAGAAGACTGGCAAAGGATACAGTGGGATATAGATCAGTTGCAGATAAGGACAGAGAAATAGCAGATGGAATTTAACCCGGCTAAATGTGAGGTGTTGCACTTTGGGAGACCTAATGTAAAGAGACAGTACACTGTTAATGGCAAGACTCTTAACAGTGTTGATGAGCAGAGGGACCTTGGAGTCCAAGTCCATAGCTCCCTGAAAGTGGCTATACAGGTTGATAGGGTGGTAGGAAAGGCATATGGCATGCTTGCCTTTATTAGTCGAGGAATTGAGTTCAAGAGTCGGGAAGTTATGTTGCAGCTTTATAAAACTCTAGTTAGGCTGCATCTGGAGTATTGCATTGAGTTCTAATTGTCCAATTATAGGAAAGATGTGGAGGCTTTAGAGAGGGTGCAGAAGAGGTTTATCAGCACCTGCTATAAGGAGAGGTTGGACAAACTTGGGTTGTTTTCTCTGGAGTGGCAGAGGCCGAGGTGAGACCTGACAGAGTTTTATGAGATTATGAAAGGCATTAATAGATAGACAGCTGGTATCTTTTCCCCAGGGTTGAAATATCTCATACCAGGGGACATGCATTTAAGGTGAGGGGGACTAGTTTTTTTACACAGAGGTTGGTGGGTGCCTGAAATGCACTGCCAGGGGTGCTGGTGGAGGAAAATGCAATAGAGCCGTTCAAGAGGCTCTTAGGTAGGCACATGAATGTGCAGAAAATGGAGGGATATGGACATTGAGTAGGCAGAATGGATTAGTTTAGTTGGGCATTTGATTACTTATTTAATTATTTTGGCACAACATCGTGGGAAAAGGCCCTGTTCCTGTGCTGTACTGTTCCATGTCCAATGTTCGATGAAACTCTGCTGCTTCGCTGGCAATTCACTTTAAAGAGGCTTTTGTATGATTTAGAGTATTCCTGTTCTTTGAGCTTTATGAACCTGTGTCACTTGCAATAATCAGAGCAAGAGGCACCACCCCTACGTTATTATTTCATTCGTCATACCATCAGCTGTCTCTCAACATCCAAATTCAGTATTTCCCAAATGCTTGATTATTTTTTCCCTAAGCCATGGATCATGATCTTTATTTCAATCATTGATATTTAAAGTAGATTCCATCACTTTATAAAAATATGTCAAATTATTACTGCCATTTAAAACCTTGACTAAAAATAGAATCCTGCTGAGATTTTATTTCAGTTATTATTCTTCCAACATGGTCTATTGGCACCAAAGCAACAAAAAAATTAAATAGTGCAACTGCACCTCTCTACTTCAAAGGTTGAGAAATGGTTTCTTGTAATCTTTAGCAAACTGTTTAATATATTTGGATGAATTTTCTGTTTTCACCATTTCAATAAAGGTAGGAATTTCATGCTCTT
>JAUZTB010000064.1:42153161-42165363 GCA_034780895.1 Rhynchobatus australiae
TAGATCTCAGAGCAGGATAAAGTGTCTGCACAACATTGTGAGCCGAAGAGCCTGTACCTGTGTTGTTCTATGATTCTATGATATAGCTGACTCCAGGAAAAACACTTGAGTTTCAATATTAAGGCCAATGACTTTTAGTGATTTCCCATGTGCCTTGTTAATGCTCATAGCAAAACTAAGTTGAAAAGGAAACTGATGAAGCTTGAATTGAAAAGGTAGATCAGAGGGGATAACTGGTATCTGAGGGATGAAGATATTTTCCCCAGCAGCATTACCAGTCATTATTATTGTAGCCTCAATTACATATGGTAGTTATTTTTGAACGGATAATCTTGTGCCATTGCATAGTATTGGTGGATGCAAATTCCTGAGTAGCATGTTTGGAGCTCCTTTCAGTTCAAGGTTATGTAATGGCACACCAGGTGGTGATAGAGAGTTTAAAAATTCAACAGAAAAATGTAAAGCCGCAAAAAATCTCTTCCACACTGTCAATAGTTTTATATTGTACAGTTTGTCTAGGAAGATTTGAAGAAGATCTTTATTTATGTGTCCTTTTTTTAATGCTAAAATTGCACTTACACTCAAGCATTGGTAATTTAAATAGTGCCAAGTGACATTTGGGAAAACAGCTTGCATCAGATCATGAACTGACATAACAATTCAACCCAATTTTTTCATCAAAATCATTCCCATTGAGTCTTTGTGTTTAATTTCCCCATCTCCTAATTTGAGCAAATTCAAAGCAAACTCGCAAGTGGATAGCCTGTCAACTGCATTTGCATGTTGGTTTTCAAGTGTAATCATTTAACATTTTCCCAAATGTATGATACTTTAATGCAGGCTTTCAATTCATTTGCTTTTATATCTCATGAAATTACTAGTAGCATTTGACAAAAATCTCCAACTAGCACTAAAGTAACACCTCACAATTTATTTTTGTCTGAGATCTTGTAATATTCAATCTAGTACTTTAATACGTGCTTTGGGAGCTATTGTACATTCATCCTAGGCAATAAGTTTGCAGTCTGTTAGAATTTTCGCAACCAATGTCAAATTTAAAGGGAGTTTAAAAGCCAAATGTGCAGTTTTCTCCCCTGTCAAAAATGTTGAAGGTGATTTTCAAGGACAGGACAAATTGTGTTTTGCCTTCAAACTTTAGCCAAAAGTAGATTAATAAGGAAAGTTTTCCCATTCCAGTAGAAGCATCCAAAAAAAATGGTTCCTTGGTCATTGTAAACAGCCTCTGTAAGAGTATCTAAGGCATTTCTTTGGTATCTCGCTAAACTTGGCTCTTTCTCTCTTGGTTACATTCTTCCAACTGGTTCAAATTATAACTTGTCTCTCGCAGAAACTCAGTGAATGAATTTTCAACTTTATGGTTCGGGTAAACTAAAACTACTTTAGTCAAGTTCATTTAAATATTTAGTACCTCAAAAATAGGTCTGGAAAAAATCTCAGCAGTTTTCAATGGGGAAAAATAAAATTAGGCCCTCTTTGGGCTCTGGAGGGCATTCCTATAGGAGTTTTAGAAAAACTAAGATTGTAGTAAACATCTTCATGCTAAACCTGATTTGTATTGCAGATTTCAGATTTTTGGATGTTTAATTACTGAGCTATGTGCAGGACAAACGGATGTCTGATTTTATTATATGTTATTAGATTTTCAAGTTAGTGATTTGAAATCATTTCATTGTAGGTTTGCAGATGGCTTATGCAAAATTGCTGGAGCTTTTCAGGCCATGGCTAATGGTACTAAATGCAGAAAAAGGAAGGTAACTACTTTGTAATTAATTGTAAAATGCAAGACTGAACAAAAGTTTGATTTTATTTTGCAGTTTGATTATGGAAATCATGCAAACTGCCCAAATATGTATATGCTTATTGCAGCAAAAGAATGTCTCTGCTCTAGAAAAATACAAATTGTACCAATTTATCAGTTTTTTACATTTATGGAAACTTTTATTTCAATTAGAATGAATTGTTTTCCTAAAATTAAGAAACTAATTTAGGGCATTGTTCATAATGATCCATAAAGGAAATCTTGATCAAAATACAGTACTACCATAGCTGCCTGTTTTTTGTTAACCATCTAAGCCCCCTGACTTTGCAAAATTCCAGATCCATTTCGGATTCACCATTCATAAAGCATTTTAAGTTTTAGTTGTCTGTTTTGACTATTTAAATTTTGAGCAACGGTATGGTATAGGTGCACAAAAAAGCAGAGAAGGGCTCCAATACTGTGTGAAATGGGAACTAAAATTGGATTAAGTAATTGGCTGAAACATTCCTACCTTTTGCCAATGTTCTATAAGGAACCACCAGCAAGCTGATTTTCACAGGTCTGCTCATTGACCTGCACATGACAGAAGTCAGATATAAGCTGGAGGTTGGATGTCAATGCATCTGACCTCCCACTCATCTACTGGATTTAACACTGAATCTAAATGATTCAATATTAATCAAATGTGTACTGACCTAAGGAGCCTATGCACTTCACACTTGGCACCTCAGCTTCACAATAGCCATGGCTAGTGTAGCTCTTTTCATTGAATGGGGTTGCTGACCTTAATTGAAAAGTTTTGTTCAAGTAAGTGATTTTGTTTTTAATTTTACTGTTTTTAATAAATTTTAATCACTTAATTGTGTTTTAACATAATTTATTATTTTTAAAATAATTTTGATTGTTTTTAAATGTTTCTGATTGTAGTCATATAAAAACAGTTAAAAAGGTCTGACAGCAGCAAGCTATCAAAAGGCCATCAATGTGATTGAAAGGGAACCTCAGGATCTGCCTAGTTGCTGCTTAAGCACTGCTTCATTTTGTGGTGCATCCTTGGTTAGTGCGGCTCCAAAATAAATGGACCTGCAGGGATACAAGAAGTGCAGCCTGAGGAAAAGCACAGGTGCACATATAAGGGGTGGGCCAGCTCAGACAATCTAACCTGTAACATTCAATTCACCTTACAATCCTGTGTTCCAGTTGTCCTGAGCAGGATTATTTCTTCAACATCATCAGAACGATAAAATTAATTGGCTCATTGGACTAAAGCCAGATCCTGTTACTTTGTAGCCCATCACTCTTTTAAAATCTCTCTTGCCCGCCTCTTTCCCCCAAGGAGCTTTTTAAATCTTTTTGTAAGTAAGGTTGCAGCCCTTTGTTCAGCCTTCTCCCCTATTTCCTCCATTCCCCAGACCATCAGGCCAAACTTTCCAGCAGGATTTTTTATTTCATTCACAGAATGCTGGTAAAGCCAGCATTATTTACACACCCCTAAATGGCCTGCAATGGATTTTAGTGAACCGTCCATTTGAGCCACTGCAGTCGATTAGTCAGGAAAGTTTCAGGGTTTTGATTTGGTAGAGATCAACTAACATTGATATATTTTCACGTCATGGAAGTATTTGATTTGCAGGAGAACTTGGAGATGGTGGCATTCCCATATCTTTGCTAAGTGGTACAAGTCATGGGAGTGGAAGTTGCTGTTGGGGATTTACTGCAGTGCATTTTGTAAATGGTGCAGACTCTAGTGGTAGGGGAATGTTTATTCCAGGTGGAGGATTGGGTGTCAGTAAAGCAAGTTACTTTGGGATAGTGTCAAACTGCATTTATCAGACAAGTTAGAATACCTCCAATCAGTTTCTCCCTCTGCCACAGTACTGAAATGACCTTTGCCAAAGACACAATTTTCATCTGATGTGACTAATGTAGTAAACTATCCTTCTTTGTCTTCTAAACATTTTTGCAACCATTGATTGGTGACACCATATCCTGATGCACTTTGTTTATCTTTTAGCTGGCTGACACTGTTCTACCCTATTTCACTTCTTGTCTATCCTCTCAGCAATGCCTGCACCATTCAGTCTGGGCTCCAGGATCTCTCCTCAATGTACATGCTGTTACTTGGCATCATCATGCATAAACATAGTAGATGTATGCTGACACTGACTCTATCCCTCCATTGCCTCTTATGGCAGACCCTCTAAAATTCAGCATGGGATGAAGAAAAATCTTCTCCAACAAAATGTCAGGAAGATCAATGTCATTGCCCTTGTCCTCATCGTGGAGTCCATTCCCTGACCAATCATGCTGTTCCTCTCCTCGTAGTTATTTTAGGCCTTCTCCAGACCTTTGTTTCTTCTGTACTTGACTGTTCCAGTGAATTCCTGGCTAATTTCTAATCTTTCACCTATATGATTTGAGATCTTCCAAAGTTCAGTTGCCAGTGTTGTAACATATCCCACTGAAACATATATATGCTTGGTGACTTATATTTAAGCATTGCCTCAATCAAAAAAAAATCTTGTTTTCAGCTTCCTTATCTCTGTATCTTTCTCCCTGCTCTCCTGTGTCTTCTGAGATGTGGACTATCTTCAGCAGCACCTCAAGGCGCTATTGAGACCCCACCAACTTTGAAGTCAAGTTTATTGTAAAACACACAAGTACATATATGTACAGATGCAATGAAAAACTTACTTGCAGCAGCATCACAGGCACATAACATATAAGCAGCATTCACAAGAAGAAAACATAAATTATACACAATTTTTACAAGAAAGAACACAATTAGAACAAAAAGAAGTCCATTTTAGTGCAATAGTTATAGTGTTAGCAACATATAAAAACTACAGCACAATTCAGGTCCTTCGGCCCACAAAGCTGTGCTGAACATGTCCCTACCCTAGAGATTACGAGGCTTACCCATAGCCCTCTATTTTTCTATAGAAACTGTTGCTAAACTGTAGTGATTAGGGTTTTGCTGATTGGTTCAAGAACCAAATTTCTACAAAATACACTGGCAGGATAAGCTAACCAACATCAGCTGCCCCTCCCTAATCAATGTTCTCAGCATTTACACTTGAGACAGCTCCATTCAATTGCCCGCCATCAGATTCCTGAAACAGACATTCTATTTCAAACTTTTTCATAAGAAAAGATTACTAGACAGGCAGAGGAAACAATTCAACCATGTTCTCAAAGTTTCCTTGTTCAATGTAACATTCAATGTAACATTCTCATCGATTTATGGAAATCCTTGGCTGATGATGGGTCAAAATGGAGGAGGAGTATTTAGAGTGGCACTGAGAACTTAAGGTGCATTCTCCAGGAAATAATAGAATCCCTGTGTAAATAGTGGAAGGAGTGCCCCACCTGCCAAACAGCTCACCTGTTCAATTCATGTGGCACCCCCTTATCCTATCTGTATCAGAGTCACAGTTCCCACATTGATCTCATCAGCCATCTCAGAAACCAAAGAACTGGAATGAAAATGTGTCTGGTTTTACCAAAGACTGTACCAAAGTATTTATGTAAATGCAAGTGCTATTCATTCTTCCTGTTTCTATGAAGTAAATGATAAATTAAGATTATCATAGAAAGCATTAGCAATTCACATTATGTCCATATGTTGAGTGGCATCCATATAATTTTATTTTCATTTACAGCAATAACTATTCCTATCCTTGGTTAGAGATCGACACTCCAATCGCATCTGGTATGGTGAAGTTGTTTACAAAATGTGTTGATTACCTGCATCAGAGTTTAAAAGGTAAGCTGTAATTTGATTGGGCAGATGCTTTAATTCTGTAAAGAAGTAAGCTTTAAGGAATGTGCATTATTTTTAGATGTTATGAAGGAGATAAGATTTCTTAATGTTAATCCCAAAAACCAAGTAATTCACTTCACAGTAATACTAAGAAGCAGCATTGATATAATTTCACTTTATCAGCCCATTGCAGAGTTTCATACATTGTGTACAACCTCTATTGTATACATAAGGTCATGGGAAATTACATGAAAAGAACATGAGAATAAACTGTTTTCTATTCTAGCCTCAATGGCATAAGTTACTCCCACCCTTTTCCTTTGCAGATAAACTACTTCCTGGCCAACGAGGTGCTCTGTGGTTCCATTTGATGTATTATTGTGAAACTTCCACTATACCTAAAATGCCAGAGTATATTTTGTACACCTATCATACTGAATATTCCAAATTACCATGGAGAGAGTTATATCCTGATCAAGCCTTGATGGAAGAGTTCTTTAAAGTGAGTAACTTAATGAAAAGTTATTTTTAATATAATTTTAAATGTATGCATTTTGGTTTTTCCACAATCAAAATCTGGCATATTCAGCTCAATTTTTTGCTATGACCTTTGATTTTATAGTTTTTGAGTATGGGTCTAATTTGAATTTTTCAGTTTTGCTGTATTATCTTTCTGCCTTTTTCACTAATGATTATCACTACTGAATCAATAAAACATTTCTGTGATTTGCGCATGTTTACATTTATTCATAGGAAGTGGGAGGTGGATTAGGCATTGTACCAGTTTTATTTGATAAGATCGTTGTAGAACTCCTCCATCAGCTCCATTCTCCTGCACTAACCCTACATCCCTTCATTCCCATTACATCTCAAGATCTTTTGATCACTGTGTAACCATATTAGTCGACTGTACCAAATCCTTATCAGATAAAGTTTTATAAATATTGATAACCTGAAGAAATTTCTCCTCTCTGCTCTAAATAGTAGAATGCTAGGTGACAGCTCTCAACATCTGCCCTTTTCAAGTCCTCAAAGAATATTTTGTGTTTAAGTGAAATCAGTTCTCATTCTCCAAAATTCCAGAGATAAAAGTTCAATACCAATCAATCTCTTTTGCTGGAACAGTGTTCTCATCCCTGAAATCAATCTGTCGAAGATTTGTTGCACCACTTCCGTGGGTAAAGACATTGTGTGCAGTACTTGATGTGTGGTCTTACAATACCCCTGAACAATTGCAGCAAGATTTGTTTATGCTCGCACTCCAAACCTCTGTTAAATGATGTCGTACCATGTGTCTTCCCAATTGCTTGATGTAACTGCTTGTTAATTTTATGATTTGTGTAAGAGATCCCCTAAATCCCTCTGACTAACGTCTACTAGACTATCATCTTTTAAAAGCATATTCTTCTTTTCCATTCTACCTTCAAAAGATAATCCAACACATCTGCATATTATAAACCCACCTGCCACCTTTGTGCTCAACCACTTAATTGATCCAGATTAGTTTGTAGACTCTTTCTATTCTCTGCACTTTTCTACTGGGCTTTGTTACATAAACAGACTTGAATATAATTTACTAAGTCCTTCTTATCCAGGTTATAATTTGTTGAGGCAGGAAGTATTTATTCTTGCAGCACTCCATGAGATACACCCTCCCATCCAGAAAATGAGAGTACAAATAAATGGGTCTATTTCAGAACAACAGAGTCTTTTAAAGATTTTTCATCAATTAAGCATTTTTTTTGATCAGGTGCCAGTATTCAAGGTGTCTGATGCTCATATCTTACTCATGTTTTAGTTGGCTTATTGCTAAGTATTTTGCAGCATCGCTTAACATGATTAATCAGATTTTAAAGATTCTGCTTTTTACAGGATGCATGCATATCATGGAAGAAACTGGTGCTAAAGATATGCATGTGTCCTGCGGTATTTTAAAAGTTGCCCAGGCGGTTACTTTCCCGGTGTTTTTTTTAAGGAAATATTGTGGTCCATTATAATGTACGTGTTTTATTAAACAAAACCCATTCACTTTCAGTTATCTAACATGGAACTTTCTATGGTCCTGAAATTGCAATTAGTCTAAGATAGAAAATTATTTTGAGTAGGTCTTTGGATTTAGGCTTCAGAAGAGCTGTTGTGATCTGTGTAACAGACATGATTTTCTCATACATTAACAGTTGTAATTGGCAGTCACATTGTTACAGTCCTATGAAATATTCAGATGTTCATTATTTATTCCTCATGTTTAGTTCTGCATAATTCTGATTTCTGATCTTCTCTTTCAGGTGGAGAGAGGGAGTCCAAAGAGCTGTTTCCTGTTTTTGGGAACTTTACTATGTGAGGTTAACTGGGTCAGTGTTCTTTCTGATGCTTGGAATCCCCAACCTCTCTTGCATACAAGGACCATGGTTGTGTATTTGTTGTTTATGATGGTATTTCTATCAAAAGAGGATGTACTTGCAAGTAAACCGGTGAGTAATTTTGTCCTTAATTCATTTGGCAGGCTTTCCAATGGGACGTACTGCGATGTTTTATGAAAAGAACAGATTTATTATGTATTTGACATTGTTGCTTGTAATGGATGCCATTTTCTCGGTTATGTAATTAAAAGTCAACTTAAAACTTTTGCAGGATTGTTATTTTTATCATAATGGATTAAAAATTGTCTCTGTGCAGAATATATGTCACAGCCCTAAGTGCTGTTGATAACTGCGTGTTGCAAATAAAGTTTGCATTATTTAAGTACACTACTCTTGTGGACAGTTATAACAAATGGAAAGTTATGCTATCTTAATGCAGGAAGCAAGGGAAACTGTTGAAGTAATGTCAACTAGATATATCTCCAGGAAATGTTGTAAATAACTAGAAAGTGTTAAATGTATTTATGTAACCTGTTTGATTTCCTAAGAGGAAAAGAAGAAAATTAACAAAGTAAGAGGCAATTAGATTCTTGAATTATTGATAAAATATTTATTTAGACAGAATAAAAAATTCAGAATATTTTCTCCACTGTTTTAAAGTGACAGTAATACAGAAATCTGTACCTCCTGTGCCCAAATAAATTAATGTGCATATGTGCTGATTCATTCATGAGAAGACCAGCCATCATTTTCCATTCCTAATTGCCCCGAAGAGGCAGTGGTGAACTATTTGTATGAACTACTACAGTTGTTATGGTGAAGATAATCCACTGGTGCTGTTAAGTAGGAATTTTGACCCAGTGAGAATTACGGAACAGTGATGTACTTCCAAGTCCAAGTAATATATCAAATGGAGAGGACCTTGGAGGTGGTAATCGTCCAAGACCCCCTCCAAGAATTTGGTTAATAAATTTGGTAATGACTCAAAGATAGGTAAGAGAGTAAGTTGTGAAGAGGACACTGAGGCTACAAAGAGATACAGATAGGTTAAGTGAGTGAGTAAATGGAGGATAATGTGAGAAAATATAATATTGTCCATTTTGACAGGAAAACTAACAAAGAAACATATCTAAATGTTGAGAGATTGAAGAGGGATCTAGGTATCCCAGTGCATGATGTGCTAAAGGCACTACAAGTAATTAGGAAAGCTAACTCAATATTATTGTTTATTGCTATGGAATAGGAAAATTGGAAGGTTACGTTTATATAGGGCTTTGGGGAGATCACATCTGGAGCACTATGTACTCCTTATTTAGAGAAGGATGTTAATGTGTTAGAAGCAGTTCAAAGAAGGTTTACTTGAGCAATACCTGAAATGGTCAGGATATCTTTTGAGGAGAGTTTGGACAGGCAAAGATTGTATGTTCTGGAGTTTAGAAAAGTGAGGGTTATCTGATTAAAACATGTATATTTCAGTCAGGTTACCTCAGTTATATCAGTAATGTATTTGTATGTTCCCACATGCCTGGTGCCCATTTTTATCTAAAAGTCTTGGGATTGAGTGAGCCATGAAGGAAGCCTTGGCAAAGTGCTGCGGTACACTTGGTGGATGGTACATACTGTAGCCAAAGTGTACTGCTGAACAGACGGAGGGAATGTTCAAAATATATGATAGTGTTAATCAAACAAGCCACTTTGCTCTGAATTGCTGTAACCAAGCTTCTTAATTGTTGATTAAGCTGAATTCGTACAAGCGAGTGAAGAGCATACCACAACTCTTCTAATTTGTGCCTTGTAAGTGATAGAAAAGATTTGTGGAGCCAGATGAGTTACTCACTCCAGAATAATAGCAACATTATAAATTGGTCAATTGAGGAAAAGGATACTTGAAGATCAACACTTTATACCTGGCACAAAACTCATAATCTACCAGGTGGCAGTGATCCCTGTTCTCCTCTATGCTTTATGCTTTTGAGACCCAGGCTACCCATAGCAGGCACCTCAAGGCATTGAAAAAAACACCACCAATACCTCTTCGCAAAATCCTCCAAAATTCACTTGATGTGTGGATAAACAAGTGTCAGTGGTCTCTCACAGGCCAACATCCCCATTACTGAGGCCCAAGTTACATTTAGTCAGTTACATTGGCAGGGTATACCGTTTCTTTGCCCAACATCAGAATCCCGAAACAGACACTTTGTCACAATAAGAGATAACCATTTGGGTAGAGGAAAATATTCAAAGCTGTGCTCATAGCCTTGAAGAAATGCAACATCCCCATTGACTGCTGGGAACCACTAACCCAAGACCACTGAAAGTGGAGGAGGTGCATTTAGAATGGTATTAAGATCCTCAAAGCCATGGATTGGGAGCACACAGAGGCCTTCCATAAGCAATGAGATGGCTAGATCATCTCACAAACTACCTCATCTACAGAAGAGTCTGTAGTTTCAACATTGACTTCGTTAGGTATCTCAGAACCCACAAAACCAGAGTTCAAGTGATTGCCTAAGAAGACTTATGTGACTGATCTGCTTAAGTTTTGGTTAGTGGTGATTGCCTGAATGTTAATAGTTGGGAGCTCAGTGATGATCAAGCATTGAATTTAAACATTAGTCTAGCTATCTCCACTTTTGAAGGAGAAGGTCATTGTGTGGGATGAATGTTGCTTATTTCTTATAAACCAAAATGTAGTCCAGGTCTTACTGCAGTTGTGCAAAAATTGCTTCATTTTCTGAGGAGTTGCAAATTAAACTGAACGTTGTGCAATCATTGGTGAACATTCTTCCTCTTTCTTTATGATGAGGACTGTTTATTGATAAAGCAGTTGGATTGGCCCAGGCGCTGCCCTACAACACTATCCTGCCGCTGAGTTGTTTGTCCTCAACCATCGTCTCCTTTCCTTATGCGGGGTCTGGCTCCAGCTGGTGGAGTGCTTCCGCACAACCTCCTGTTGAATTAACCTTTATCTGGGCAGGACAGTCACTCTGCCTTAGGCTTTGGAATTCAGGTCTTTGCTCCTGTTTGGATGAAAACTGTAATTTGGACAAGAATTGATTGGTCCTGGTGGAACCCCAATTAAGCATCCTTGAACAGGTTCTTGGAGATGAAATGCCACTTTTTGCACAGTTATTGGTACTCAGTGCTAATCCTAGGTGGGAATTGGACATTGATCAGGAAAAGGATAGCTGCTTAGCTCCAGTGCTAATGGCAAAAGTATCTGTCTCTGAACTACTGCATCAAATAGGGGCAGTCTTATGCAAGAAGCTCACAATGTTGACAAATTTCAGTGAGTTGCCAAATGTTAAGTTGCAGTTACCATTGCAACCTTTTGGTTAACAGAGGAGATCAATGACAGCTATAAATAGTTCTTCATGTCACTCTAAACTGTTTCCTGTCCACAAAGGTCATGTCAATAGTTCTTCTTGGTAGGACTTTTTCAGAAAGGGGAGTCTGAGAGAATTTGGGCAAAAACTAGCCCAGTAGTGAAGAGGAAAGAGATGCTGTAATAGTTTTCCAGAATTAGACCTACCCCTCTTCTTGAAAATGCTATCATAGCACCCAGCTGATCACCCAATTTCTCTTCCTGATTACAGATTTTATCAGCCTTGTGGTTAGTCAAAGCCTCTGTTCCAACTTTGAAGATCTCTGTTGGAATACCATTGGACAGGGGTACACCAAATACTGACAATGCATAGTTTTCCAGCGTCTTGGGTTGATATTGGTGTTATAACAAAATTGGGAACAGTGTGGTTAGTGGTGTGGCTAATTCTTATTCACAAGTTTTCACCACTGTAGTGAGATGTTGTCTGGCCCTTTACTCTATCTAGTTTAACTGTAATTGTATCTAATACACATGGCAGTTTCTTTGCCACATGGGGTGATTCCAATGGCTAACCACTGACTTCTGGTTACTTTAGGTCAAGGCTGAGAAAGATCATCCACTCAGCACTTAGATCTGAAGATGGTTGTAATCACTTCAGCCTTGTCTTTTGCACCACACATTGGGCTCCACAATTGTTAAGGACGGTCATTCTTATGGAACTTTAGTTTCCTGTTATCTGTTTAATTCTTTACCTCTACCTGTGACTGGATGTTGCCTGGGATAGAGTGTTTTAGTTATGAGGAGAGATTCGAGAGGCTATGTCTGTTTTCCCTTGAGTGGAGGTGGTTAAAAGGGGACATGATAGAGGTATATAAAATTATGAGGGTGCATAGATAAGTTATACTGTTGGAAACTTTTCCCCATATCATAGGTAGATAAACTAGAGGAAATAAATTTAGGCTAAAGGGCAAGAG
>JAUZTB010000064.1:45219842-45230691 GCA_034780895.1 Rhynchobatus australiae
CAATAGAGTGGATCGACAGATGTGTCGACATCTGCCACTCAGAACGTTCCTTCAGGAACTATCAGTTATAGCCAGGTTGATTTGGCCAATTAGCTATAAAGTGTTTTAACAAACCAAGGTTGTGAAAGGCTCTATATAAATACAGGCTATTTATTTCAAAATATTGAACTTTTTTGGAAAAATAATTCATTCCAGAGATATAGACTATTGAGTTGTTATCCATCCAGTTCACTTTTTATCACCCTATAATTCCTGATGTTTAAAATATCTTTGGCCAGAATTATTTATCATATATTCAATATTATTATAGAGTTAAAAACCATAAAATATGCATTGGAAGCACATTTGGTGAACTTCAGTTGAAGCAGCAACTATTTTGCTCTTCCATCACAATGTGGATTGACCATTTTGCAGAATACCTCCATTCATTACCCTAGATTTTTGTCACATTTCACTTTAATGTTCAGTTCGACTTCCACTCTGATATCTCTGTCCTCAGTTTTTTACACTGCTCTGATTAATCTTGAGGAACAGCGTATTATTTTCATCCTTGCACATTATATCTCATGCCAAGGCAAGCCATGTCGAAATACACATAAATCATAACTTATGTTTTAAGAAAATGGGGCAATTGTTAAGATTTAAATAACGTGTTTTGTGTCTATGGTATATGTTATGAATTATATCCATGTTAATATTTTTACTTCTTTTACTTGCTCCTGATTGTTTGCTCAGAGAATTTAAAATGTAGTGTCCAGAAGCAAAACTCGGTATATTCCTCTGTGAGCACAAATATATACAACAATTTCACTTACAAAGAGAATTCTAAATAGGGATTCCCCTTTATATATATGGGGCCAAGATGCAACAAGGAATTTCAGCCCATGTGTTCTTGTAGATTAGAATTCAAAATTGATCATAGGAACACACTACTGGGTTTGTAAAAGGTCCAAAAATAGAAACTCAGTAGAGTGGAGCATCTAGAGCAGGATTCACCTCCATGCTCAATATTCAGATCCTCACCTGCTAGCTCGAGTAAAAGCAGTGGCTGAATCAACAGCTGTTTGTGGTATCCTTGATCTTTTGGATAAAAATTGGATTGTGTCTATTAAAAGTTACGTGTATTAAAAATAGTTGTGTTTAGCATTATGTCCAACAGGGTTCCCTCTAAAAATAATCAAAATTTTGCAGCAAACCTCTCGTAACTGGGACAGTGATTCATTCATTTGTGTGTTATAATCAGTGCAGATGGATTTGCAGAGCTAGGTCTGGTAGATTTTTAAAGATCATCTGGATTGCCCTACTTAATTATTGGTGGACTATGTCATTGCTGTTGACTGGAGCACAGAGAGGGTAACTTGGCTGCAGTAGGGATTATGATTTTATAACCTCCTTTGGAGAAATGTCTATCAGGGATTCTTTCACAACCCTTGCCGGCCATCTTTACCTCTTCTGCTCAGCTGGGAAATGAGGTTAAGCATCCTGAACAGAAGCATCCCTGGCAACTTTCTTCTTTCTCTTGCTCCTGCTTCTTTTTAGATCCATCCTCATAGGCTCCTGACTTTCTTGATGCTCTTCCTCTGACACCAGCTTCTGCCTTGAGTTGATACAATACTGCAGCATAAACAGCACACTATGCTTAAATCTCTGCATTTGCTTGGCATGTATTGCAGGATTCTTTCAGGCCGATGAAGGCAATTAAATGTTCCACAATTATCCTGGCACTTGTATGGCTCTCGTTACAGCTGTGCCTAGCTGCTGTGTTTAGGGCTCAGCAGCTAGTGTGAGGAGCCAGGGTAGAAGAAGGATGCTCTTGTCCTCAGGATCATCCCACCAACTAATGATGACTGTTAATCAGTTGATTGAGTGTCACAGGTGCGGTATGACAAATGACAGCATGAAGGTCATGCCTGATACTGGTAAAAAACTAGATTCACTTACCTATGCAGGGGGACCATAGGTTACAGAAGACCTGACTTATGGAAATCCAACTTTATGCAACTTCTCCCAGTCTCTGCTCTCAGGTACGGTACTCGCACCTCTTCACCAGGAAACAATGCAGAGGCCACCCTTTGAAAAAGCCAACACCTTCTCCAAACCCTTCTTCAGGTAAAATCAAACCTAACGACCCGAGCTGCCTCTTGTTAGCACACACACTTTCTTTTATTAAGCTGCAAATAGTTTTCTCACTGATGAACATATCAGCTCTGCCTTTCACTCCACCTCAGCTGCATTCAAACATTTGTCATAGTTCACTTGCTGGTAACAACTCCTGTCGCCTACATTGATCTTCCAGTCCACTCTTTGCTAATCAGTCCCCAAGGGTTGTTGGGGCTAAAGATTTCACATTATGATTTTGGGGAATATTGTTCATTTGCAACTTACAGAAAATTCAGTTTTACTAATCATGCTCAGGAACAGACCTCCTGTTTTGCACATGGAAGTGATAGGTTCAATTTCATGAATGCTACAATTTCACTGGAAATTTTTGCGTAATTATCATCTAAAAATAGCCCCATGAGATATAATCTTGAGGTTTTTAAATGAAATTGAGAAGAGTCATTTACTCTAATTCTTCCATTTCTGTATAATTAAACCAGAAAGTTAAATATTTGTTCAGAAACATATAAATGGTTGTGTTAGGCAAGTACAAAATAATTAAAATATCCAAATATCTGTTAAAATAGATATTTAGAACTTAGAGTCCTGTGATGAGATTTATGCGCTGGATTATGCTGCACTGTAACAATGGTTGTTCACCTGTGGGAAAAAGCCAAGTGTAAGTATGTCCTCTTGGGATTAAAATTTGTCTTTGGTCTCTGGTGCTCATTGGTTATGTTCAACTCCATACAGACAGTTTTATTGAAGTCAATTGAATTAAATGTGCAGAAATTTGAACACAGCTGAAGTTTCAGGTGTTTAGTGATAGCAAATGAAGATGAATTTCTTTCCCAAACTCTCAGCTGAAATAGACTGCCCTCAGTGTACTGACTTGCATAGTGATTCATAGTTAACTATATTGCAATGAGGTCTGTGTTAATCTTAGAAACTCAGGCATTTCAATTTTGAAAAAGGAATTTCACAAACTTCCAGGCCAATAATGCGTCTGGCAAGTTCACTTCAAAACTTCTATTCCTGTTCTTCAGATATCACATGCTGATGGTGACACTATTACTACCATTTGTACCTCCTGTAAGCTCATCCTTTGTCACTTTGCTTGCTGTAGTATAGTACCTTCCCTGTTTGCCTCGACCAGCATCCTTTTTTCCACTTAATCATTCCTATTTCCAACCTGTCTCAGATTTTCCCTTTCTTTCTTTTCTCCATGTGTCCTTGATTAAAACCTGCTGTTTCTTTAACTTTCACCACTTTTGAAGAAAGGTAACCAACTTGAAATGTTGGCCTTGATAGTTACTAGGATCGGACATTAACTGGGAAGATAGGGGCAGGGCAGAGGTCGGGGGGAAGATTTTTTGATCAGAAAATCTGTAAACTTTTCCTGAATGCTGTGTTAATTTTCTCTGCTGTCTATTTTCAGCAAAAACAATCCATTCTAAAATGACTGAAACCATGGTATGATATTCAATAACACAATACTTCTGTTATCCTGCTTATGTCATTGAAAATCCAAGCGCATTTCACTTGTGTATTGCTGTTGTTGTTTGATGCAACTTGCCTATCTTCTCTTGTCATTTGCAAGTTCATATAATGATAACAAAGATTCAAAATGACCAGAAAGAGGTAGAGGTGTCAGCAAAACAAAAGATAAGGAAGTGGAAGAACAGATGGTAAACTTCCTCCTGATATTTCTGAGTGTGATGTAGCAAACAGTGACAGAGAAAGTGAAACATTTGCTGATAGGAGCAGCAGACAGTTGAATACCACTCCACACTATCAGTGTTAAGGAATGGGCTGCAAAGAGGAATGTACTTAGAGGGCTGGGAAATTTTAACACTACCACCAAATCCACATGACAGCTTCCAAAAGGAAAACATAAATAAAAAGAAAAGCACAATTTCGACTCTTGTCACATAGTTACACATTAATGTTTCTTCCATCAGTCTAACAAGCTTCTAACTTATTAACCAACTAATTTCTGTTTCCTAAAGTACAAGTTTAATGAGGCTAAAAAATAAATTATTTTTTGTCTGTAAGTTAAATAAGGTGGCAAATATCAGTCTCTTTCAATTTGCTTAAAGAAATAGTAGGAGTAAATTTGTTCAGGCAAACTCAAGTGGCTGGGGATTTCCACAGGATATTGTGCAATTATTTCAACAGAGGATTAATGAAATCTCAAGAGCATCAGCCTTAATGCTTGCTTTCAACAATTTATGATATTATCCTGCATATGCTCTTCTGAAGCATACGCCACAAAAATTTTGGGTTAATTTCTACATTCCTAATTTGGAAAAACATGTAAGATGAATTCTGTGTTTGGGATAAAATTTGGAAGCACCCATATGGTTGGCTGCAAGCTCAATCGCACCAGGTAACATAGTTTGGTTACCTAACATGAGGAAAATAATCTTTCTGTGTGGCTTTCTTAATGTGTCATGCTTGATTCAGTGGCATCAATCTCACCTTTGAGTCAGAAGGTTATAGGTTCAAGCCCCACTCAAGGATTTGAGCACATAATCTCATATAACACTGCCCTCTCAGCTCTTATAAGAAGAGCAGAGTTTTCATAGGGAGGATGAGGTTGGAGAGGGTGGTGAGAGAAGAAGCCTAGTGTCAAGTTGAGAGGTTCTTGGATATTAGTAATGGTGGAAAGAAGAGAACACTGCTGCATTGAGTTTTATTGACTGAATGGACAAGATTCATGAAGTCTTTCCAGTCAGTGTTAAAGGTGAATTTATAGAGAGATTAGTGTTTAGAAAGATAAGAGGGGTACACTTCACTAGATACCTGTCATAGAAGAAGGAACTCAGTCTAAAAATTATTTTGCTTTGTGATCTGCCTTTGAGAACCTTGCCAGTGAATTTAATGTTAAACCTGGTTTCTAAACACATTTGGGTGTTTCGTGCGTGGGCTATGCACCTCGTAAATGTGTTCAGAGTCCTTTGTGTGTGCACCTGTTTTTATGTCACATACACAACATGCTTTTGATTCTGAATGGTGAAGAGTCTTTAAGGACAGCTGAGTGTGCTTCTCCGTTGGTTAAACAAGTGTGTGGCCATTGAGACCAACAACTTCAGTTTTTTAGAGGAACAAAGGACTGCAGATGCTGGAATCCAGATGAAAAGCACTATGATGCTGGAGGAACTCAGCAGGCCAGGCAGCATCCGTGGAGAAAAGTAGGCAGTCAACGTTTTGGGTCAGGACCCTTCTTCAGGACTGAAGACAGGAAAAAGGGAAGCCCAATATATAGGAGGGAAAAGCAGGGCAGTGATAGGTGGACAAAAGAGGGGAGGTGGGGTGGTTATCGGTAGATGCAGGTAAGAGATAGTGATAGGCAGGTGCAGGGGAAGAGTGGAGAGCAGATCCACTGGGGGAATGGGTCAGGTTAGTCCTCTTTAACATTTCTTTTGCCATTTGTTTTTACAGCATTCCCTCTCCCCCACACTATCTTCCACCTGTCTTCTTTTGCTGTTGTTTCCCCCCCCCCGATTTCTTCTCCAACCCTTAACACGGCCCCAGCAAAATTGCTTGGTATGCCCAATGGATGGAAGAACAATTTTCTATTTTCAGTGTAACACTTTTTCTGTCTCACATTGTGCACTGCACCCTGTGTGTGATAGGGCGCTGCTGGGGCAGGAGATGTGCACAAAATAGATCAGGGCCCTCCTTTACACATCTATCAGGGCAAGGAAGAGTTACTCGACCATTGTGTTTTGTTCTCACCTACCAAAATGATCCCAGTAGGCAAAGTAGAGCTTCTGACTGAAATCACCAACAGCGCACTCATGCATTGAAATTGGGTTTCACCAGACCTTAAAGCCATTATTGTGCTTAGAGCTATTAACCAATCCCTTCCTCAGCAAAACTTTGTGAAATTGTCTGAAAAGAGGTTTTGAGCAACGCTAGGTCACTTTGTACCCTGAAAGGTAATTTAAAACAGGAACTGCGGATTTCCCAAAGGGAGCCACAGGGATCCGTTTCCATTGCAGGACCTTTGCTGAGGAGTTCACAGCGAGGGTTGCCAGTGCTTAAAATATTCATCTCCATGGTAGGCACAGACAAGCAGCACAAAAGGCTGCAATGGAGGAGAGGGCAAACTCAGAGAAAAAAAGGTAAACTCCAGTCTGTGTGGGCACCCACATTGTCATCCACTGCTCTTGTGGAGTCCAGTGCCTTAAGTGATGCCACCGCCCATTACGATGCAGAACCATCAGTGAGGCAAAGATTGCAGTCTTATGTACTGAATAGCATAAAATTACAAAGTTGCAAATGATTTGTGACCAAGGAAAAATAATTGGGAAAATATTGTACCAATGAATCTAGCAGATTTTTTGATCAATACTGTGATGTCTGAATGGAGGCATTTAACTCTGCAGCTTATTCAGAAATCTAAGCACAGTGAGCTCCTTTTCTTTGTCACTGCCCAATGAAGATCAAAGAATTTACATTCACGAACAGCTCTCAATCCCAACAAAACTCTGTCACACAAAGGCCCTGGACTGTATGTGTAATAGAACGGGTCTTGTGTATGCAAACTAAGGTCTTTTTCTCTACTAGCTCTGCCAAGGAATCTTGCTGGGGTGGTAGTGGGTTGGGAGAGGTTAAGGGGGTGTGTTGGAGGAGTTGGGGGGGAGGAGAATGATGGCAGAGGTAGGGAGATGGAAGGCTGAGTATACCCATCAAGGCAAAGATGGGTGCTGTGAGAATGGTGGCATCATCTGGTGCACACTTGATGCTGGGAAACCATTAAGGCACCAGTATGAATAGCACAAGAAAGGGCCAATCCAGTTTAATGATGGGTGTGATTTCATCCTGAAATAGAGTCATGGAATTATAGAGGGATACAACATGGAAACAGGCCGTTCAGCCCATTGAGTCTGCACCAACAATCAGCCACCCATTTTACACTAATCTTATATTAATCCCAATTTTTTATTCTCCACATATTTTCATTAACTCTCCCCAAAGTCAAACACTCATCTATACACGAGGGACAATTTGCAGTGGTCAATTAACCTATCAATCCACACATCTTTGGGAAGTGGGAGGAAAAAGGAGCACCCTGGGAAAGTCACACAGTCACAGGGAGAATGAGCAGACTCCACTCAGACAATACCCAAGGTCAGGATTGAACCTGGGTCTCTAGAGCAATGAGGGAGTGGCTCTACTAGCTGTGCCACTGTGCCATCCAAAAAACCTTGTGCAAGCCAAACAAAGAGGCTGAGAACTCAGTGCATTTTGCATTAGCCGGGATTGGCAACATGATCTACCTTGGGTTAAGTCACTTCTACATGTCGTTTGCATGATCGATCTAATTTCTAGGCTTCAGAATCTTCACTCTTAGTTTCTCAGAACCATGAAATGTGATTGTTTTTTTAATTTTTTCACAGGCACCAGTTCTGGTGAGGATCTGCTTTCTACCACTGAATGTGAACACACTTGAAAAATGTTACTTAAAGAGCTCTTCAAACTTCTTCAGTCCGATCAGGCAATCAGACATAATTGCAGACTGCGCTATTCAACAGGCAGCACTTATACTTACCCCAGCTACAAGACCAATTATTAACATTGAGCAAACTGTGTGGGAGGCAGTGCATATATACGAATCTGGGGTTATGTGATGGTGAAAATGTGGACTGTCCTGTTTATTCAGAAAACATGTTATTAATAAATGATTGAGATGTAGTTTATGTGCATCGTTCATCAGAAAGAAAATAAGCACCAATAAAATATTTTTACATAGAGGTTAACCTTAAAGATGATGGGCATTACAAAGTCATTTGGCTGATGGCAGTTGAATTGGATTGGGGCTGTATCTTGTTCATTGAGAATTAATTGTGCTTTTGTCATTCACATCACACATGCACACACACGAGAATCAAAAGACATTGTAGTTCTACCTCATTCAAATATTTAAAGAGCCTTGTCTAGAAATTCCAGCCCAGCAGTGCTAAATTATGCCATACAGTGGTGTTAGTGTGTTGCTTTTTGCACCTGATGTTTATTTTATTAAAGTCAATGGAATAAATTTCAGAGGTAGAGTACGCTGTTGATATTGCAGTATATTTAGTTATTTGGAAAAAATAGATATTTGGGCATTTGACATTGTCCTTTATTGTTTAAATGGAAACTACTAAATATTACTTCATGAAATGTTATTGGGGGAGGAGGGTGGTCCAAGTACATGGAATTCAAAAGGTTAGCATGCAATGAGTACATCAAATAATTAGGAAAGATAATGGAATGCTGGACTTTATTGGTATGGATGTCAGGACTTATATTGATCTTCAGGGTCATGGATTATAAGAGAAGTTTTGATGCAATTTTCCAGGGGACTGGTGAGACTACACCTGCCATACTGTTTACAGTTCTGGTTTCCATATACAGTGTAAGGAATTTGGTCTCCATTTACAATGAATTGCATTAGAGTTAATGCAGAGAAGGTTCACTGGGATGAAGTTCACTGGTTTTCATTTGATTTTGTAAAAAAGGAAAGCTGATCTTGTTGAATAATATGAGCTTCTGGAGGAGATTGATAGGGTGGATGTTAAGAAGACAATTCCCCTAAAAAGTTTATCTCAAACTAAGAGACATTATTTCAGTACAAGTGATCACCCATTTAAGACAAAAATGAGCAGGAATTTCTTCTCTCAAACAGTCCTGAGTCTTTGAAGTTGTTTACCCCAGAGAGCTATGGAAGCAGAACCACTCCATACATTCAAGGTGGAGAATGACAGACATTTAAACTCCAAGGGAGTCACAAGAAATGAGGCGATAGCAGGCAAGTGTTGTTGATGCCATGGCTGGATCATCCACAGGTCTTACTGAATGGCAGAGCAAGTTCGAGTAATGGATTGGCTACTCCTGTTCCTGTTTCTTAAATATGTTATGATTTTTTCATGTCCAGTATTGTGAACTGACATTTATATTTATAAATTTTTATGTGTTTTATTATGATGGTTTTATATTATATTTTATACTATCTATTATATTTATCTCATATAAAAGGTCATCTAACTTATTTGAATGGTATTTGTTGCTGGAAATATTGTTTGACTTTAATACCCACTGAGGATTGTACATCTGCTGGGGTGAAACATTTTGCTCAATATTAACATTCTTATCACCCCGATTTTACTATGTTAGCTGGGTGACTTTCTTGCCTTTGAGGTAAGCAGTTGAGTTACATGTTCATTTCAGAGATGTGACCACAAATATTGTCTGAAACACTATTATAATATTGAAGGATCGTTTTGAATGAGACATGCAACCAAAAGCCCCTTATGTCTCTTCAATTAGATGTTAAGAAAAGTTCACTGAATCTATTGGAAGAACTGATGAGCTTGCTTCGATTTCAATTTTTTTTCTCAGTTGTGGGTATCACTGGCAAGGTCAGACCAATGTGGAAGATCTCAGCAACTACGAGTTATTCCACAAGTTTACAACGGATATTTAGCATGATTTCTTGATTATGGAGAATCCATGCAGCTGGAACTTTGCTTTTAGCTAAACCAGTCTGCAGATCAGAGTGGCATTGGGCCACTGATGGCATAAAACCCTATCAGGGAAGATGATCACATGGAGGGTCATCACTTACAATGGAGATTTACCCCTCTCCCAAGTGTTTTATCTTATCTCCATGGCAACCCTTTCAGCAGCTGTCCTATATCTACCATAGAGAGTGGTTCTTTAAGGCTTGACCACTTTTTCAGATTTCACTCTGCCAGTGATGTGGTAATTCCTGCAACTGTCATCAGTAATTGTGCAGATAAAGTCTTAATGCACTGGTTACCAGTGAAAAGCATCCAAACAATCTTTTACTGCATTTTTTACAGTTTCCTTATTTTCTATTAGTCACTCAATTAGGCTTTAGGACTATGTGTAACACCCAGTTAGCCTGAAAATGGGTCAACTCCAATTTTTGGCCTATTGAAACAGTATTTTCACCAACTAATTGTATAATAGAAGATGTTTTGGCTCATAATAGCATCATCCCAGTAATGGGTGAATATAGATACGTAAATGAAAGGTCTTTTTCAGCTCAAATTATGGGAGCATAGAATAGGGACAGGGCATCTAGTCCTTTGTGTGATATTGCCATTCAGTAAGGTCATGGCTGATCTGTGACCTTCCTCTGTATAGACACCTTTGTTTCATATCTCTTAATACCTTTGGTTAGCAAAAATTCATCAGTCTTAGAATTGGAATTGGAATTGGAATTGGAATTGGTTTGTTATTGTCACTTGTACTGAGATACAGTGAAAAACTTGTCTTGAATACCATTCGTACAGATCAATTCATTGCACAGTGCATTGAGGGAATACAAGGTAAAACAATACAGAATTCAGAGTCAGAGCTGCAGAAAAAGTGCAGTGCAGATGGACAAAAGGTGCAAGGTCATAACAAGATAGATTGTGAGGACAATAGTCCATTTTATCATACTAGGGAACCAGTCAATAGTCTTATAACAGTGGGATAGAAGCTGTCTTAGACTCTGGCAGTACGTGCTTTTAGGATCTTGTATTTTCCACCCGGTGGGACAGAGGAGAAGAGAGAATGTCCAGAGTGGGTAGGATCTTTGATTATGCTGGCTGCTTCACTGAGGCAGCAGGAAGTACAGACAAGAGTCCATGGAGGGGAGGCTGTTTTCCATGATGGGCTGAGCTGTGCCCACAAGTATAGATTCCAAATTCATGAATGACCCGGCATCAATTGTTGTTGCCATTATTCA